>JAQIXO010001945.1:0-10935 GCA_034700305.1 Protaphorura armata | reverse complement strand
AAGCACAATCGAAAAAAGTCGCTGCAGTATTTTCAACGTAGGTTCCAACTATGTTCAATAAGATACCGCTTCCTATACGCCAGTATTAAATAGTCAAGTGCCCCTAGTAGTAGTCCAATCTTGCTGATTAACGAACTCCCGCGGAGCTTTGGCCTAAGGGTCATGCATACCAAGTTTGAAGTGATTCTGTTAAGAATTGTGACCACTAGAGTGCCCACCCACTCACAGACCCACAAACGACATGGACAAAATGAAGGCTGCAGACCTGTGGTCTTTCGCAATAAATCAAATTGAATTATCGTTCCATATTGAATTGCGTAACAGAACATTCGCATTTATTTTAACGATGAGTCATTTTTAATTAATTAACATACAATGCAATTTAATTTCTCTGTCAATTTGCTGCTAGTCTCAATAGTCGTAAAGAAACTGCTGCAATTTGTTCTCAATAATGTACATGTACTCTGTCCGGGTAAAAACGATTGAGTGTGCTCTTGTGTTTATTCAGCATTTGGGCTTTGATTTATTCGAAATCAGCTCTACTACAAATATTATCAACAATAAATTTCACCGGACACTGGAGATGCTACACGTCTGGTGGAATAAAAAGGAAACTTTTAACTGTCATGTTATACTTTAGGTGACAATTTTCTAGTCACTCCAGTTAAATGATATTCGTACGAAGCTATTTTTGAAGAATCTTGAGAGGACATGCGCGTAAAAATGTACACAAAAATTTTTAGTGTTATTTTTACACTTGTCCTTACACACAATCCCTGATATTAAATTTATGACGCGTTTACCGAAAATTCCTCTATTTGTCAAATATTTTTGTGCAAATTAGAAAGTTTGTCTTTTGGATTTGCCTGAGATAAATGCATTGCATATTGTGAAATATTTGTTTTAATTAATTTGCATACGGAATCCAGGGTACAAAAATATCAGCGTAAAATATTTAAGTACTGATTTTGCCGGTGAATCGTCAATTATTTAAATATGGACAATGTAAATACAAAGAAACACGCAAGAATGTATTCAAGTTATATCGTGAATTTTTGCTGGTGGTTAATTGGAACCTCTGAATTAAGAATTTTGTTTGTTTGTTTGTTTTTTGTTTTGTGTCCGATGACCAGCGTTCATACATACAAGTATGTTTATTGATCGTCTTATTAGTCCTGGACGAAAAGGAAGAAAAATAGGAAATATATACAATTGCAAACAAAACCCAGTAGTCATGCACCGAAGTAAAAAGCTTACTCGAGCAATGCAGACTTTGCTTATTAATGCGTGTCTGGGATTTTTTCATATCATTAAGTTAAAGAGAATAAATCTTTCAGGCGCCACCGTCTGTTGAGATTACCTAAGGAATGGTTTGGATTCGGTATTAACCCCCAGTGACCTCCAAGGTTCTCCATTCCAAAAGCTCAACACAACAGACCCGTCCCAGGCATAATAAAGTACTAGCACGCTGAAAACGGCTGAAAGAAATCAGAGCTCATAAATACAATTTATGTATATATATGAGTCCGTTTTACATTGAATTAAGGTCGATTCGATTGCGTAACAAAAATTTGAATTTATTTTAGCTGTGCCAGTATCAGTCGGCTGGAATTAATTAGCATACAATGCATTGCCATTAAATTTTTTGTCAATTTCATTACTTTTGTCCAGTAGACGTAAAAAGACGTTATTTTTGTTAGTACGATTGAGTGTGCTTTATGTACTTATTATTGAAATTTCTAAAAAGATTTGTAAAAGAGTAGGGAAAATTGCACCTAATTATGCAACACTGTTCTGATTTGAACAAATCTTGGGCGGGGGACCAATATAATACAATAATCTCTGATATTAAGCAAGGAATTAAATATTATATAACAAGTCTGGGAAACACTCTTGGGTATTAGAAGCGCGTAACTAGAGAATTCCAATAATGTTGTATGGACAAATACAGTAAAATTTGTTAATAATGGTTATATGCAAACTCCACATAACGTACCCCAAGAATATTTGTATTTGAATTGAGATGCAGTATCTAGGATTGTATTGAGAAATATGTATTTATCTCTACACTATAGAATGTAATATGTATGTAAATATGTTGAATGTTGGTAGTATTGAATTACTGAATGATGTTCTATGATGACGAGTTTACAGTAATGCCGTGTCAGGGAATACTAAGGTACAGTTTAGTGTGCAAATTACAAATGAATTTTGGGGTTCAGTTTTATGTATTCTAGAAGATGTTTGAACTCAAGATTTTCCTTATTCTAATTATGCTCATGTTTACCTAATAATTTTGAGTACACTTTCCTGGTCACAATGTCATTATATTTTGCACTTTAATAGAACATGCATATAACTTTCCGACTCAAAGAGGAAAAGTCTTGGATATGTTTCTTTTATATTCGCAATTCGACATGAAATACTCTCAACTTTCTGAGTCAATGCTGAACAACAGAGGATTACAAAAGAGCAGACATCGGTTGGCCGAATTTCATTTCATCAAATTTTAAAAATGAGTAAGACAGTGGGGAAACAAAAATATGCAATAGTATTCTATTTTGATCAAATATTTGTATGAAAAATACACAATACATAGTAACTTTCAAAATATGTCTCTAAAAGATTTGAGACTAAATATTGAATTTAAATCAATATTGAAACAAAATGAGCATGTTTTACTCAATTGACTAACAGGAAAAGAAAATTTGACTTTAACTTACATCTCAAAGCATGAGTCAGCTTGGAATGATTAGCATACGATGCAATGTAATTCAATATTTGCCGATCCTATTGGTTGTCTCGTTAGACCAGACCAAATAATACAGTAATCACAATTTTTTTCTGAATTAAGGTATGTACGCGTTGCTAGATAAAATGGGATGTCATTGAATTAGGTGTATTATATGTATATTATTGTCGCTCCGGGGAATTCCTGGGAAAACTATTGAGTGCTCTGAAGTGTTTATTAAGAACTTGTTGTATCAGTATCAGTTAGTATCAGTCGGCTTGTTATATCAGTCGGCTTGAAATAATTAGCATACAATGCATTGCCATTAAATTTTTTGTCAATCATATTTACTTTCGTCCGTGGACGTAAAAAATCAAACGCAATTTTGTATATCTGTTACAGTTTAGTACGATTGAGTGTGATTTTGTAGTTATTTTTGGTTACTTATTTCGCATCCATCAGCTCAGCTAGGTATAACTGTAAGCCTGAATAAATACAGACACGACTGAATATTTTCGGAGTCACACAACTTGTCAAATAAAGACGATGAATATTTCAAATGTCATATTTTTACACAATATGTTAGTCACGACAACTGGTGCGAATTCCGTTAGACATTAATTTTTTAAGTAGCCAAGACATGCATTTCAAAATTAGTTAAAACTCAAATGACTATTTTTGATTGAGTTCCTACACCGTTACATCAGAAGTAAGAGAAACTTCCTACTAATCACGTACTAATCTAACTTCAACAAAGATTTTTGATTATTTCAATAAATAATAAAAATAAATTAATGTTTAACTCAATTGCATAACAGAAAAATACAGTTTGACGCTAACATAAATGTCATACTATGAGCCAGCATAAATTAGCATACAATGCAATTTAATTGAATTTGTTAACCTTGTTGCTTATATCTCGTTAGTCATTAATCCAGATTTTTTGCAAGCATTCTGGGCAGCCCGTCGTGTCTGTGTTAGCTAAGTTGCCGCATCCATCAAGGCAAGACGCCGGTGTCGAACCAGAATGAAGTATACACGTAGTGCAATGAGATATCCGAATGCTGGTCCCATAGTGTGAGGTCAAGGATTGTGCCTATAATTATATAATTATGTAATTAGCATAATTCCTGGAGAATCCATCATATTTGCACGTGTGCTAGGAGACCATCTAGTGATATACAGGCAGATGTGATCAGCCTACCACTTTCCCATCGAATAGTCTTTTTTCAAAGTCAAAGTCATTTGTCCGCGCCGGACAGCTCCAGTTGGTGATAACTCCCAATGTTCCGCGCCGGACAGCTCCAGTCGGTGATCACAATGTTCTTCTCAAACTGACATGAAATCCTGATTTTCCTTTCTCCGCGAGTAAACTTCAAATTAAGTTCTAGTAAGTAAAATTAAATAAAACGCGCTACCCCGTTTGTCAACCTGAATTACTAGCTTAGTAGAAGTACGATTTCATGTCAGTCCTCTGTTGTCATAGTTTGAATTAACTTTTTACAAATTTTCACAAGTAGCGCACGTCAAAATTTTAGCGTAGGTCAATTAACTTACTGGAATTTTTGGAAAAGGTTAGACCCTAAACGGTGACGAGAGCCGCGGAGGCCTAAAGTTTAAATACCAAACGCAGTGTTTTAAAAATTCTCTTACCCATACAGATCCATATAGGAGAGCGAACAAGTGGAATAGACGGATACATACATACCCTGCAGTGCAGTCCCAGTGCCAAGTAGTATTCTACAAAGAGCATGAAACTCTTAATTGTCATCCTAGTACACAGTGTTGCATACGCAACAGCTGAAGAAAATCCATAAGACGTCAATTCTGTTTTAAAAGATAATAAGTTTTAACTGGCAGTGCATATCAAAATAACTTATTATTTTTTGCCAATATGCTCGTACAATTTAAACTACCTATGTCACTTTATATTATCCATAGATTGTGCTCACATGACACGAGGTCTCCGGAAACAAAGCTCTTGTACCACGAAGAGACAGGGAAATGCTACCCTGCACTAGTAAAGTGTGATGGTCTTATGTTATTCTACTCTGCTGGAGATGGATAAAACATGGAGAGTGCGACTGTAACGTAGAACTGGAAGGAGGTCGGGAGATAATCTATTGGCGTCCGTATAATCGATGTTATTGGTTTCATGAAAGGGTGCGTGAACTATATACCATCTCTACCTGGATTATTGGGCGACATAGTTTACATATTGTTAGTGATGCGGTCCTTCCGCTCTCAGTTTAGATTGGATTGAGACCTTAGATTCTATGATCTTGAGAGGATTTTGGATATCATAAGCTCTGTTTTCTTCCTAACGGCATTCCCCCATTTGTCTAAACAAACTATGCATTGGACAGTATTGTGTTGTGTATTTATATCCTTCACGAAAAATTCACTTACAAATTAATTGACAAAGCAATAACATTGTGTCAAAATAATCATTGGACATTGTTCTCAAATTGAAGGTTCCATGTCGGCTGAGGGAATGGCTCGAACTGGACCAACGAACAGGGAAAGCCGTATGTAGAGCAAATCCATGTTTTGGAGCTCAGCGAAGCAATACATCACGAAACACACAAGATTTCTGGTTTTATAAGCACGAGAATTGCTGGAAGAATGGGATGCGTTTGCACTGCCCTGGACAGTCTGAATTTTTTATCTTCTACGGTGATAATAACTATGACGAGTCACTTGTGTTGGTGGCACTGGTCAGGCGGGCTCATCCGGAGTTGTATCAACAGACACACTTCCTTGTAAGCGAGGTCACAAGTTTTATCGAAATTCAAAAATTTGTAAGAGAGCAGGGAGACTTGCAGCAAATTATGCAGCACTGCAATGATTTGAACAAATATTTGGGTGGGAGACTATATAATCGAATAAAATGTTAATGTAGTCAATGGGCATCCTTCTATCAATATGTACATTCTTAATAAAAATAATGTAATAAAATATGGTATGGCAAGCGTGGAACCACTTCTTAATCACCTTTGTTTAATCTGGTCCATAGTAAATATTAAAGTATGCATTTTTAAAATGTTACAACTTACAATTTTTAATTATAGAATAAAATTATGAATATAAACGTGATAATACTCCGAGAGAAGTCTTGACTATAACCTGAATTCAACAGTTGTCAGTTGTATTGTTCGGAGTATAAACGTATAACAGCAGATGGTTGGGGTGTTGGACAAATTGCTCAAAACTTAATTGATTCAGCTGGGGCACGTAGCCGGACACAATGTAAAATAGTAAATATGTCAACGTGGTATTGTTAATAAATTAGCACACAATGCCATTTGATTCAATTTGTCAACCTTATTGCTTACATATCGTTAGAAAAACTGGGCGGGCCGTCTGAGAGAGTAGTAGCCGTACACTATAAACGAGATATCAACATATTGGCCCACAGAAGTGTAAGGACAAGAATTTCGTGCATTGGATTAATATACAATCTGGTGCGTCCCCCTTATAACAATGCAATTAGCATATTTCAAGGAGAGTTCATCCTATTTGCGTACTTGTTACGAGGTCGCATAGTGAGGTGAAGGCAGATGTATCCAGTTGCTCCTTACAAACAAACAATTAGCATATTTCCAAGAAAGTTCATCTTATTTGCATACCTGTTACGAGGCCGTCCAGTGATACACAGGCAGATGCAACCACCTTAACACTTTCACATCCAAAAGTCTTTCTCAATGTCAAAGCCATTTGTCAAAGGCTGGAGGTTTATTGGACTAACTGTTCTGGAGGGTAACCACTCCCAACGTTCTTTTGGAGTGTAATTCTAAATTTACATTATGTATTTTACAGATTTTCTTACGTTTACTGTAAGATTGAGAGAGGAACACACGGATACATTGACTGCACTGCGGTTTAAACTAGAATCAGATAATGAGCATGAAACTATTAATTGTCATACTTTTACACTGTGTTTTAGCCGCGCTGAGCAAAATCTGTAAGACGCTTATTTTGTTTTATAACTTAATAAATTTTGACAGGCAACACAAATAAAAACTGACTACCACCTTTTTAAAGATGGTCTTGCATTTGAAGTTATTTTGCTGTATATTATACACAGATTGTGTGTGCATGATGTCAGGGCTTGAAACACATCGCTCCTGTACCGCGAGGGGACACGGAAATGCTTCCCTGCACTAGAAAAATGTGCTGGACTCATGTTATTCTACCCTGCTGGAGATGGATACGGAGAGTGCGACTGTGACCTAGAGCTAGAACAATCCGAAGGTCGAGAAATTCTGTATTGGCCTCCGCACAATCGATGTTATCGGTTTCATGAAAGGGTGCGTAAAGTATAGATCGTCCCTCGGGTTACCTGGATTATCATAAGAATCAGTTCGCTTATTACCAGAGATAGGAGTCTCCCACTTTAAGTTTGGATTGAATCAAGTCCTTCGAATCCTTAGCCTGCTAGACATGCTTTTTGTCTCGAACAGCAGGGTGCTGTCTATTTATCTCCTTCACGAAAAATTCCTTTCAACAACAAATGGCCACTTAATGTATGGCGAATGTGTGAATGTTAATGTTGCCTTTAAACAGATAGATTATATTTAGGTAGAAGGATGTGAATGTAATTTACCAATACCAACGACACCGGGCTTGTGTGTTAAACCAGAGTTACTCCGGCTCATCCTGTGTGTATAATTCATTGAATTAATTGGTATGGCTTACAAATTATATCGAAATAATAATAGTATATTGTTCTCAAATTGAAGGATCCATGTCGACAGCGGGAATGGCTCGAATTGGACGATGAAACAGGGAGATCTGCGTGCAGAACAAATCCGTGTTTCGAAGCTCAGGGAATAGTTGCCTTGCCAAACACACAAATTTCTGGTTTTATAGACACGGGAAATGCTGGAAGAATGGGATGCGTGGGCACTGCCGTGAAAATCCAGAGTTTCGTATTCTTTACGATGACCCTTACTTTGACGAGCATGGTAATTGTTTTAACTGCCGTTGTGGATCAGCAGGCTCACTAGTGTCAACCAAAGCACTCCCCAGTAAGCGAGGTGACAAATTTTATAAATCTAAAAATATCTGTAAGAGAGCAGGGAAACTTGCACCAAATTATGCAACACTGCGCTGAATGCATAAAATGAAGTCAGACAAGCGTGGAATCACCACTTAATCATCTTATTAATATGGATCATAGTAAGAATTAAAATATTCGGTTTAAAAATGTTGCAACGAAAATTTGTAATCATAGAAGAAAATTATGCATAAAAACTGATAGTAATCTTAACTAGCCTGAATTGAACATGGGTAATATTTGTTCCGAGTATGTACAAGAGATGGTTTGGAAGTTTAACAAGTTGCTCAAAACTATGATTCCGCACGGCCGCTGTGCCAGGACACAATGCAAAAATGCGGACATGGCGTGGTATTGTAGCGAATGGAATTCGATATTTCACGTAGAAAGTGCAATAATACCAGTCCGAGGGTTATGGTAAGGCCGTCATACAGTAAAACTGTGTGTACTGTGAAACTGTTAAAAATTCCAGAAAATTATTACGGATATTAGAAAACAATTTGCAATTACATTATAGAAGAAATCAGCAAACTAAGACGATAAGAAGTAACAAAGCTGTTCGCCCATTAATTTTTAACTAATTAGGGCACCCAGTACGGTTCACTATCAAACGATTCCTAACTTAGCACATCAGATTTGACATTCGTCTGAATTAAATTGCATATTTCGTTCCCAGGCTTGCAAAGCAAACATGAAATAACAATTCAAGAACATTTCATGCACAATGAGTCCAGCCGCTTGCACTGCGTTTTCAATAGCAATTCAATAGCTTTTGTCCAAAAGTGCAAAAAATGATCAAAAGCACCGTGTGAATCTTTTTTATTTGTGTAATTGGAATGTAATGTAAACCAAAATTCCCACCGGATGTAAACGTAATTAAACATGAAGGGAAAACTGACTACATATCTGAATAAAAATTCATTCAAACCGCTCATTATACAATTTTAGTTTACTGCTCTTGGATTAGCTACTACGTCCTCCTGTGCCACAAATACGTAAATATTATTTTCGATGCAAACTGCATAGTAAGTATTGGGACGCACCACATTATTACAAGGAATATCCGGATTGTGAGAACTACAACTAAATTTGAACCTACAGCAAATCGATTCGAACATATTGGTAAATAATTCCGTCAGATTTGACTCTCAGTACAAGTAAAAAATTTCGCCACATACTATTTTAACATTTTCTTACACTTGCAGTTCCTGAAAGGATACAGGACAAAGGTCACCGAATTACTTCCAACTGATGAGAATGGAACTTTTAAGCATCATAATTTTACACATTATTTTAGCCATGGCAGCTGAGCAAAATTTGTAAGACGTTAATTTTGTAACAAGTTTTTTATGACTAGCACACGCAGGTGCTACTCATTTAAAGTATCCATTTTAAAGCAGTTCCTACACTTTTCCTACACGTTATTAAAATTAATGTTATATTTCTCTGCAATGTACGTAGATTGTGTGTACATGACGTGAGGTCTTCAAATACAAATACATCGCTCTTGTACCACGAGGGGACACGGAAATGCTTCCCTGCATTTGTAAAGTGTAATGGACTCATGTTATTCTACCCTGCTGGAGATGGATACGGAGAGTGCGACTGTGACCTAGAGCTGGAGCGATTAGAAGGTCGAGATATTCTGTATTGGCCTCCGCACAATCGATGTTATCGGCTTCATGAAATTGTACGTAAATTATAGATTGTCCCTCGGGTTAGCTCGATTATTGTAAGAATTTGTGCACTTATGTAATTTAGCATTGACAACAGGAGTGTATGTTATCCCATTGTTACTCAAGGCTCATCTTATACAATTCATAGCATAAGTTTGTATCGCTGTCGAATTATTTAGCAGCAACATTGTGTCGAACTAATATTTGCATATTGTTCTCAAATTGAAGGGTCCATGTCGACGAAGGGAATGGCTCGAACTGGACGAGGAAACCGGGAGAGCCGTGTGCGCAGCGAATCCATGTTTCGTAGCTCAACGAAAGTATACAACACTAAACACACAAGATTTCTGGTTTTACGAGCATGGGAAATGCTGGAAGAATGGGATGCTTGGGCACTGCCCCGAAATTCCTGGTTTTCGTATCTACTACGGTAACATTGACTTTGACAAGCATGGGAATTGTATTATGTTCGGGGCAGGAGGCTCAATAGTGTCAACCGACACACTCCCCTGTAAACGAGGTCACAAATATTATGGAAATTCAAGAATATGTAAGAGAGCACAAAAAATCGCATCTAATTATGCCTCACTTGATTGAACAAGTCTTTCTGCAGAAAATTGATGCAACACAGAATACTCAAATGCCATTCTTTACAATATCTAGAATTTTATCAAGGAACAGTATACATAGAAAAAATGACACAATTTATGGAGTGGAACCGTTGCTGAATACAAGTATGAGTTTCTAATTTGATTATTGATGCAAATCTTGAACGACTCACCGAATTTTGGTAATTACAGTATTTAACATAGGCATATCACTAGAGTTAGCGTTTAATGTTAAGGTCTCTATATGTATAATTTGTTCAATGTATTTGTTATTTGTTAAGAGTTTAAGTGGAATGGGTAGACACTGCCCTGGAAATCCTGATTTATCTCCTACTGTAAAATTAATTTTGACAACTGATTTGTAAGAGAACATGATAGCTTGCCACTTGATACGCAGAACTATTCTAATTTGAAGAAATATTTCCGTGGAAGACTAAATTAATGTAATAAAAAATGTTGGCATTGCGTTGAATAGCTAGAAATTTTAATAACAAAACTGTCGTTTCATAAATTTCCGAGTGCGTCCGTTCGCACCGGTCCATTTCCTTGTTCGACCGCACCGGCTTTTGTTATTAATGGTGCACCCTGTGGAACACACATTCGCTACTCTGTGGAACACACATTCGCTACTCTGTGGAACACACATTCGCTACTCTGTAAATGTCAAACCGGAGCCCAGCAAACCACATTCGATAATTTACAGGTATTATTTGCATTGGAAGTTTCCATGCTTGCTCTGCGCATAGGAAGCAACGTCAACAATTCACAGGCATTTCATGTACATTGTAATTCACGCAACTACTCTCTGGTGCCACGGGGTGAATCTCCCGCCTTCGATAGCTCACCCTAACTTCTTCGTGA
>JAQIXO010001944.1:0-10935 GCA_034700305.1 Protaphorura armata | reverse complement strand
TTATAATCATTGATTGTAATTCATATTTTATATCAGCAACGCAGAAATAAACCATTGAACTTGAACTTGAACTTGAAAGGGTCACCCAAAGGGCCCTTCTTACTTTTGCTGAAAATCCAAAACACAAAAGTCATATATGACTTTTGACATATACGACTTCACATGTTATACTACGCCATAAGGATTTTCGATTTTGAAAAGTCAAAAATCTAAATAATTTTTTTTGACCCCCCGAGGCGAGGGTCCGTGGAGGAAATTCCAAAAAATACAAATCCAATGACCTATCCCAAAAAAAAGTTTGGACGAAATCGGTGGGTTACAGGCTCCGGACTTCCCTCGTGAGTTAAAAGAGTATCAGCACTAGTGGCATAGTGTCATTTTATTCATTTTCATATGTGGGTAGTACATAGGCTTCCGTACTCAATCGGAATTCTAGTGTGTCTTATCAACACAAAACAAAACGTCGAATTTTATTTAGCATGATAATTCAAATATAGTAAAAATATACCAAGATATAATTATGGCATGTTGAGCCTATCGTAATTGAGTGTATGTTGTAGGCCTTGAACTTTTGTGAAGGACAAAGAACTATCCCACCCAATTACCCCGCCTATTATTCTGTAGTGTTCACAAAATAATTTTAAGCTGTTCGAAATACATTAAAACTTGAACTGATCAGATCTAATCTGTAAGCTGTATTTGTATTTCTTAGAAGATTAAAAAAATGATACTTCAAAAATTTCGAGTTGTGGGAACTGGGTTAAAAATACGTCAAAGAGTACAAATCGTGTGAGATACCAAGCAATTGATAGTTTTTCGACGAATCGAGCTTGAAAAATTGATAATCTGATATTTGGATATTTGATTCAAGAAGGCGAGTACCATTCAGTCTCACAACTTTGGTAAATCGTGTGCGAATCAAGAATAAATCGCCGTATTTTTATTATTTTTTTGCGTTATCACTTAAATTCAAATGCACTAGTTAAATTTTGGTCATTCAAACAAAAATTCGTCACATAATAAGTAAAACGAGTCAACATCGGTTTAATTGTTGAAACATCTATTTACTAATAAATAGTTGAGGCAATCAATGCGACATTAAGATATACACACTGAAGTTATTTTGGTCACTATCTCTTTGGCCTAAAACCATTGTTACAACTTAATCTACAGAAACTAATTCTCATGATAATGATAATTCAATTATAGTAAAAACAGTTGTAGATATCAGAATGGCGACACAGTGTTTTGCTAATTGTATTTTAGTGTATATGGCAGCCCTTGAACTTTTGTGAAGGATAAAGAACTATCTCAATCACCCGGTCTATTATTTTATATCTCGGACTGTTCACAAAATATTTTTAAACTGTTCGAAATACCTTAAGAGTTGAACTTCTAATCTGATCTGTATGGAGCATTTCTTGGAATATTAAAAAAATGATACTACAAAACTTTGGAGTTGCGAGAACTGGGTTAAAAATGTGTTAAATAGTACAAATCATGTGAGTTTTAAGCCATTGACAGATTTTCGACGAATCGAGTCATAATCAGGCGAGTACCGTTCTGTCTCCCAACGCCTAATTCTTGTAAATCATATGTGAATCATGAATCCATCGTCGTCTTTTTATTTTTTGCTTTATCACAAGTTGTCACTCAAATTCAAATCTAGTCAAGTTTGGATCATTCAAAAAGATTCCTCACACAATACGAGTGGACATCGGTTTAATTGTTGAAACATCTATTTACTAATAAATAGTTGAGGCAATCAATGCGACATTAAGATATACACACTGAAGTTATTTTGGTCACTATCTCTTTGGCCTAAAACCATTGTTACAACTTAATCTACAGAAACTAATTCTCAATACTTCTTGTATTTGGCCGCCAAATACAATTTAAAATAATCTTTATAATATGGAATATATGTACGAAGTCTAACACTTTCGAGGCCTCATGGAACAGGGGTTGATTATGACGACCATGTCGTCTATTCTTGAATATCAACCTTTGGCTAATGAAATCATTCCTATTGTATTCTCCATATTGGCATTACTATGAATATGACCTATCTCGAAAACTCTTGTCGTAAAATATGTAGCATTTGAATTCGGATATTCAGACTTGACACATCAAAATAGTTTATCAAGATAACGTATTGAGCAATAAAAGCTATTTACTTTGACTATTTCATTTCGTACTATACACGAGTGATATCCGAAATGATTGTTTCAATTCATAATTGCTTGGACTTCATTTCTGGAACACCCTTGTAGGAAAATTAAAATATTTGATTTTTAGCAATTTACCAAACACAATAATTGACATTTTGTGATTCATCTTTTGCCGGATATTTGTACACACAGTTTTTCTTTTACTTTTTAGTGCCTTGCCGGTGAAAATACGTCTTCAGAAATCATGGCTTATCCATTGGAATATTTGGCTTGTACTCTTGCATCATTATACGCCACAATACAAGTTAATTCCAAATCTGGCCATAATTTTATATTAGCTTGTTGATTTTCTGAAAGAACGGTACGCGTGCGCTCAGACCGAACTTCACGAAAAAATCCGAAATTATTTTCCTACAAACAATCAACGCCGACATTTTACGACGTGCTAAGAAACCAAATTTTTATGTTTACAGTTTTAACTTTTCGTCCATCCATATCATACCTGAACAATGTGATTGCATACCGTAATAATTTCTGTCAGCGTTACAAAACTCAACTGCATACATTTTCATTCTGTGACAAATCAGCAACATAATCATAATCAATATCCGTTTTATCGAACTGTCAAGACTCAAAAAGTGTAATCCCTGGACCAAAGAAGGAGTTTTTATTGTGCATTGAATGGAATAATTTATTTATGTGCTTCTTGGGTCGTTTTAAATAAACTGAAAAATTTATCGACAAAATATATTACCGTGTTTGCCGTAGGGGTAGAACCTCCATGTAATAATTGAAGAAATGCATAAACAAAAGACCCGTGCGAACCACCATTCAAGAATGAAAATAATTATTCTTGATTTTTCCTTTCTACTTTTTCATTTTACTGTAACGAATTCGAAATTTGAATTAAAACTGGATAACCTGCGAGTACGATGTAGGACGAGTTTTACGTTTTGTCCATACGATCCCGATTTGTTCACGAAAATAATGTTCCACACTCCACCGATTGAACTTAAGTATAATTTTTAGTATTCGTACTTTGCAGTCGATTTGGAATTAACAACATTAGACAAATATGATACAAGTAGTAAAAAGGTTTTCTCATCCCTCCAAAATGAACAACAACAAAACAATTCAATTACAATGTGAAAAGAAATATCAATAAATAGCTCTGCATTCATTTGACGCAATTTTAGTCACAATAGTCGCTAATTTCAATATTCCAACTATTCCGGCTGACTCACGTATTCGTATGTATTATTCGTTCTGGGCAACATACTTTCTTGAATACAATGTTATTTAATGATGTTGTAATTATTACCACCTTACCATATAAAAATCTTAATATTTCAATTAGAAAATATTGTATGTATTATTACAGAATTAATCTTTATGTCGCCAAAGGCAGTATATTTTCAATATACAAAGTGAGTGCTGACAGTGATTTTGGTCGTCGAATATTTTTCGAAATTGCACCTTCGTTAAAATTAAAACATATGCATTACCGGATTCATCTTGTTAGAGCCAAACCCTACCACAGCGAAACGGCGAGGGAAAACCCTTACCACTACCACATTGTTCTACGTTGTGCGGCATAGCTTATTACAAAAATGTAATTAAAATTCCTCCTTACATTTGAACTTCCAATCCGTGAGCAAGGAAGGCCGGGAGACAAGACAATAGAATGAGAATCCACGTGATTCCAATGGCCATCAATGTGTTGTGTTCATTTCGAATGGAAATGGACTCCACGGGATACACGACTGCTAAGAATCTATCCACAGACATCAGCAGCAGAGTCAAAACACTTGCGTAGGCGGTGAGTTCCTTTTATGGCCGGTGGTCCCATAAGGCTCGTCGGTGGTAAAAATATATGTTACTAGAATTGTAAAAATATTTACTTTAGCTAAAAGAACCACAAGGTAACAACCACAATTAACGAGGGTGATACTCCAGTTTATAATATTTTTTTAAATTTCGACTTTAATGACAATTTAGTGTATGGTATGCAATTAGACATACATAGTAACGTAACAGTACATAAGTAATGCAGTTAACAACAACGGAACAACCATAGTTAATGAGGGTGATATTCCGGTTTATCAAAATTTATCAAAGTTTGAATTAATTAGAAATTAACAATTTGGCACGCTAGTAGACATACACAGTAACGTAACAGTACGTAAGTAAAGCAGTTAACAACAAGGGAACAACCATAGTTAATGAGGGTGATACTCCAGTTTATCAAAATTTGTCAAAGTTTGAATTAATTAGAAAATGCAGAAGGGTTCCTCTATTTTACCACACTTCGATGAACCCAATAAAATTGAACCCCAAATGCCAACCGGTTTATTTTTGTGGAACTCACTTTCGTACTCAGGTCGGGTGTGCGTATCATAATTATGCCGTGCTGCTTGAAATCGTCAAGAAATGTCCTGGTATCACCCCATGCAACGACTGAAGTTCCCTTGTTATGTGGTTCATGCAGTCGAAATAGACATATGGCCATATGAACTATTCCTACACATAATGACCCTACCGTGAAATCTGTCAGATATGTGATTATTATTCAACTCAGGGTATCACCCCCTATAATTACCAGTGGTGGCACTAGGATATTTTACCACGTAGGCACCATAGTCCAAATGGTTAGAGAATCAGGGAGGGTCTCCCGGGTTGTGTTACGGTTTGGGTGTACGCCCGCCGCTTGCGGCGGTCCCCGCGGAGCGGCCGCCGGAGGAAAATTTCGTGTTTTTTAACATTAGTAGCATGTAAAAGTTGTTTTTACGTGAAAATGGTGTCCTTAAATTTAGCAGTTTTGTAAGCCGTCAGATTTTGAAAATTCTAGGCGTACCATTTCTGAAAATTGAAAACCCAAGACGTGAAAAATAACTCGTATTGAAAATCGGCCCAAAGGGCTGAGATTTTTTGACAAGTTAGTGTAAAAAGTAGGCACTTTCGAGCCCTGTTTCGCAATTTAGCTCTGAGCTGAAGTACTAATATAATAAAATCTATTTTACAAATTTGTTAACATTCTAACTAGTTAACATGAATTTTAGATGCGGTTTTTATCTAGCGTAAAGCCACAAAATTACACGTAGGCACGAGCCTACTTGTACCTACTCCTAGGGCCGCAACAGCTGACAGCTTTACAACTCCTTCGATTATTAAAGAAATAATAGTTTTAACGCATTCGGAGTGGGAATGTGTGGGATTGGCGCAAAAACAATGTTTTAATACAAGACATGAACGGATGGTTTTATGAATTCTTTTTACAATGATTGTCTTATAATTGTCACACACAAAAGTTATTCCCAGAGAATAAATAATTTCAGCTTCAGCTCTTCTCAAATATTTTCGGTTCACTGGACAGCAGGGGTTCAAGAAGTATAAGATATTTCCCACGTGTGAAGTGTTTGAAATAAATAAACTGTGTTCGGTCGTTCATTCTGATATCGACCTGTACTTCGTCCGGTTACTTTGTCAGTACAGTGTAGTGTAAGTGAAGAATCTTGAGGACTTCTTGATTTTATTTTTTTATAGTATCATCATATATACGTTAGATACAAAGTTTTGAGTAGAATATGAAAGTTGGAAGTTTTATGATAGGCAGAATTTTTTAAGTCATTGTTAAATATTTGACTGGGCATGGACTACGCAATGTAATGTGATCTTGGATTTATTCGGCTGATAAAGCGTGAATTTGAATCGAGGGGTTTGAATGAGTATATAAACAAATACGTTTGGTACAAGAAAGAATTGAACATAAGATCTACAATTTATTGATATCATTGATTGAAAAGGTGGCTCTTATTTTGAGAAATATGGGTTTAATTTTGGGAAAACGTACATATGTTCTGTATTAGAACTAATTAAATGTCACACTTCTAGATATGAAGTTGACTCGGTCCACAAAAATCTTTCACTAAAATAATATCAATCAATCCGAGTTTACGCGGTTGATAAATGTGCACTTTCTACGAGGCATTGAGTGAATCAGTGCCTTATGAAATTCTGGCACCCCAAGAAGTTGAACGAGTTCAACTTAACTTTTTTCGTCGCCGCCAAAGTGTTGCGGACGTCCGCGCTGTTGGTGTGGCCAGTACAAAATTTTTGGCGTGGCCAAAAGTTCGCCGCCACCGTGGCGGCGACGTCCGTGAGCAGTGTGGCTACTAAAAAGTTTTGGCGTGACCATTTATTCGTGCCGTCGCCATGCCACGCCGTCAGTGGGGCTTGGGCTTAAGACACTCACTCAAAAGGTATCAGGAATTTTCCGCGTGTGTAACCTTTATTCATTACAAAACAATAATAATATTTTGCAATCCGAAGGCATACAAATTCGTTCAACCTGTCCTTAACTTGAATTTCTCTTCTGTTAGAATAGTCCGTGACGGATGACAAAATCCAAGGAGGTGATTCCGTCAATCAGGAGATCTCAATTCCGGAAATATTTTAGGTTTCGTCATTTTCCTCTCCTCTGTCTAGTGTTCCGTGGCAACCAAACCAAATTAGAGTCTGGAGCTCCAAAGTGACATAGGCTGGCATTACCCATCTGATTATTCTGGTTCCAAAACAGTGATTTTGGAACCATAGGTTGTTTTTTCAGCTTGTTTACTGAAAATGAGATCTCCTGATTACTGAAATCATCTGGTCTACCCTCCTTGACAAAATCATTCGCAACACTTGACAACAGAACATTACATGCCTTCTGTTTTTAAACTAAATCAAACAAATTATTTGCCTTCTGTGTTTCAATTTTCTTTGTTTTCTATTCAATTTAACTAGTGAGGCGAATTTTTTTTGCCGTGATTTGTATTTCTATGAATGGATACAGAAATGTGATTGATACAAAATTCTGAATTGCAAACATATCCGTCGAATTAGATTTAAAATTATTGTTCATACATGAAAGTAATATTTGAAAGTTGTTATACATCAAACATGGTATGTAACATGTAACCTTATTTTTGAGGTCAAACGAAATTATTAAAGTAAAATAATGACAAGTTACCCTATCCAAAGCCAGTGGACCCTGTACAGCAGAGGATTCACCAAAGACTTGTAAAAAAATTTGCGCTGTGGATTCATGAAAGAACACCACCAATTTACTGTACCAAGTACTGTAAAATTGACAAAAAATTTGTCCATGCTAACACCAATCATTATCCACAGAAGCACTAAACATGTGAATCCTCTATTTTGATTGGCACAATTTGCATGCAAATCGGAAACATTTTACTTTCTCTCACAAGTTATTAAATCCCTCAAAATCCATATGTCCATTTTATCCGAGGAGAGATGAGTTTTTTTCTAGTTTCTCATGACTGTAAGTATTATGAGAAAATCAACACAGAATTGAATTGCTGAACGTCCTCTTTTAGTCTTGGAATTCCTAGGAACCTCACGAATGCATCTTCGAAGTTACGTATTCAATTCGCAGACAATACATATTTCGTTGAAGTTATTTTTGTACAGTATATCCCTATGCTACACTATATTTGGTGCTGGAGAAGATAAGGATTATGTATGCGATGACCTAGTTTTATTTTACAGAAATAATCTTGATGCATCTTAACATCTCAACAAAAAAAAGAAATATGAGAGAAAGCAAGGTGTCCGTGATTTGTGTACAAATTGAGTGATCGGACAATTCGTATTCGAAGAGAGGATATTCATTTAATATGCAACAGCATGATGCCACAGCAGCGCCCTGACTTAAACACGATTTTTAGTTAGTTTTCTTAAATTGATAGATTCAAGGTTTCACTCGCTCAGAAGAATATTCCGGGATGATGAATTGTGTCACAGTGTGCAAGGATCGGGGCCTTCTAGAGCAACTTCTCTGTGGAAGATTCATCACATTGATGTCAATTTCGTCATGGTCATGCAACCCTATAATTAGCTCTATGCCAACATTTTTGGTTCACTCACACACGACAAGTACGGTACGGATTAGAATTAGCTCATCAAAAATTCTTTGTAAAGTTTCTGAATGAAAGGGGTTCTGTATCACGCGTTATGTATTCGACAACAGGTAAATTGTTTGAACCTGTCAACCCGTACTTGATCAATTGAATCTTTTGACAAAGGATCAAATCTGCGGAGTGCAATTACAAGTTCAACCAAATTCCAACTGTCACTACAGAATTATGGAGAAACTTTGCATACGTTTTCCAGGAAGGAATACTTTAGGAATAAAGTTGGCTAGGACATGGACATTGGTCACGCAAATAACTTATGATGCATTCTGAATTAAATTGTACCCACCTTGCCGTGAACAAAAATTCAATACAAAATTGTGATTGATACAAAATTCTGAATTGCAAACATATCCGTCAAATTGGATTTAATATTATTGTTCATCTATTGAAAAATTAACTTATAGTTTTTGGCAACTTGTTGTTATCAATTTTCAAAACATCGAATGTAACTGTGTTTTTGAGGTCAAACAGAATTAATTAAAGATAAGGGAAATTTGTCCTATCCAAATACGATAGACCTTGCACGCACACCAAAAGATTCACAGTAGACTTGTAAAAAAAACTTGCAATACCTGAGAATGCATAACATGTTGTCGTTGTCATGACTTCATGAAGGAAAGCCAACAAGTACTGTAAAAAAATTATCCATACTCTAAGTTAATCATAATCCAACAGAGAGCACTCTTTGTGTAAAATCTCTATCAGAATTTCAACTGGAATTGCAAATGTGATTGATACAAAATACTGAATTGCAAACATGTCCGTCGAATTAGATTTAAAATTGTTGTTCATAAAATGAAAATTTATTTTCAAGTTTTTGTTCTCGGTTCATCTATTTATCTATCGTATTATTCGTGTTATCTATTTCGGTCGACACAATTTGTTTGCATAACAAAAGTATTTTACTTTTACTTTTACTTCCAGCCGTTTTCATTGATCCCTCTATCTAGTACTTTCTATTTACTTCATAGTTACTCAGTCTCATTCATCTCACCTATCAATTGTAACCTGCGTATATGATTGATAAAAAAAGGTATCTGACGGGTGATAAATGATAAGTAGGTTTATGGACTTGATGCAGTTTAAAATTCAATGAATGTTTTTATAATAAAAATATATGATGTCGATTTTCGATATACCAAGTGGCAAGTAATTTCAATTAAGTCACGCGGTCCTACACAACACCAACCGTCGCTGGCAATAATGTGACTTCAAGGGTCAGGCGGAGGACGAAGCATTGACAGATTTGACAGGCTAGGCCTTATCGTCTTTCTGATATGTGAAATTAACCAAACAGTAAATCATTAGCTAACATTTTATTCACCGTTTAAATAAATCTCAATAATAAAAAAGTTGAAGTCAGGGCATTTAGTTTCCTTGAATGAAATCAAGTTGAATGTTTTCCTGTGGCGTCTACTCCTCGATTGGAACAACGAGCAAAACAAGGTTAAAAGATAATTAATATTTTTTCAGCGTAGCGGCACACGAACGTCCAATTCGTAATATTCAAACCTTTTGTTACCTTTGTCGAAATATATGCCATGGATTTGTAGTCTACAATGGACACTCGTGTCGTGTGACAGGACTTATTATTAAGTCGTGCGACGTAATCATACGGAGTAAATGACTTATTGCGGATGCCCTTTCTGTCCGTCTGTCCGTTCTGATGAAAGATACGGGACCATTATCTAAAAGTGCTTCTTACTGCTGTTTTTGCTCCAAGCCAAATGCTTGGAAATACCGTACAAATCGAGTGTGCGGCAAAACGGTACATGGCAAAGCATGGCATCTATATTTGTCGATTTCTATATCGAGTAAGACGAATCGCACACAGCTTGAACGAAACATAGGAGAAGCCAGAGCAAAATCTTTCAAATGGACAGTAGCCAAAGCGTCGATGATTCCCCGGAATGCAATTGCCAAAAATTATAGAACAGGGAAGCAATAAGATAAAGGAAATTTCTGGATAAAAGCTACACCCATAAACGTATAGACAATACGATATGGACTAAACTAAAGTGGTACTAAGCAATTTTGAATGATAAATTGAAGAAATCAAATATATGGGAGCAAAATATAAAGTGGGCAGATGTAATGGTAAAACGACATGTCTTAAATCAAGGTGTAACGCAGCGGCTTGTAGTCTCAGATTGAACAAAATAAATCCGATGCAGCAACAAAACCATAGCAACAGATCGCCATTACAATTTGTTTTTCCCTAAAATGTTGCTCACATAATTTACTTTCTCTTGCTCTTAGCCGCCTTGCTGGACATCCCTTGCCAATGATATATTATGCAAATGCCGTATGTCATACCTAAGCGCGACTTCTTTTTAGTTTTCAACTATTTTATTTTATTTCGTCTCCACATGCACATGAAATTTTTCCTTGTAAAACATTAATTTGACTCACTTTTGCTCTGACTCTCGAGGGATAACCGGGTGCCGTGCAGAGTTGAGCAATGTGAAATGGATTCCACGGATTTCACAGCAGCCCTCCGATATTGCTATTCTGAGATATTCTGAGGAACATGTAATATTAATATATTAGATGATTGGCGAATGGTGAATGCTCATTTTACACGAGACGTAAGTTTCACAGGTAAATTTGGTATTGGTAAACAATACGAATTACGAATAGAAAAAATTACTTAATTGAATTAATAATTGAAAATATAGATAACCAGAAATGAAATAATTCTAATCCATCAGCGAATTATCGGAAACGATCCGGCAGAGTAGTCCATAAATTGCAACATAAAATGCATTTGAAACCAATCCTAC
>JAQIXO010001943.1:0-10937 GCA_034700305.1 Protaphorura armata | reverse complement strand
TGTTAAGAAGTGGAAATGAAAGTGTCTAATATAATGAATACCAAGAACAAGTGAGCAAGTGAAAGTGATTATAAAAATAAATGAAGTGGGCGACGCCAAAACGCTATTTATATGCTAACATGTAATAATGTAATGATATGACAAATTTGATGGAACCTTGTGTTGAATCAAATAAATTCAAATTGATTGATTGAATAAATACACGCTTTAAACATAGACATACCAAAGTAACGTCTCACATAGGTATATGCATTATCAACGAGCCAATTCAATTAACATTCTCCATAGATGGAATAATGTCTTCATATTCCAAAGTCTTGAAGTTCCAAGTCTCAAGTCCCATATCTTTTCTCAAAAGTTCACAGCATGTCTTCGTCAACTGTTTCAAAAGAAAAAAAAAATGAATTAATGTCAAAATGTATACAATTTACCTAATGTTTTCAAAATATGACGAATATGAGCCAGTAATGAATGAGCCTGACCTCGCAGTTCTCGACGCTTAAGTGTTTGAGATGTTGCATGGGGTAGAATCCAAAGTATCCTCTCAAATCAGGGATAAACTTCCCTTCCCTCGAGTAACGACATCTCCAGTCAATTCCATTGATAAAGACCTCAAATCTGGAAAACAAAGAAGATAGTGTACCATTACCGTACTCGTTCCAGGAATTGTCAATCAACAATTTTTCCCAATTTCAACTCGAAATGTGGATACAGTACAGTATTGAAAAGTGTAAAAAAAATTAAAGTGTTTTCTTATAGTAATTGATTTGTTATATCAAAGCATTAAATGATTACTTGTTAAATTTCCAATAGATATATGGGAGTGTAGTTCTATTCTAATATATGGGAGTTCCTAAGTTTCAAAATTCTGTTCCTTCTTGCCTTTACGTCGTCTTTAATTTTCTGAAGTGCATGTCTTGATATGCCAGTCAAGAGAGAATCCACAGAATACACCGTTTGTAAACGTAAAGCCGTGTCACTCCGCCTCTGTCAAAAATGAACCCGTGGTATGTGTTCATATGCTGATTTTTAGAATTTTCAGTGCATACATAAATCGTGTACAAAAATACTCAAATCGCATTCGCAAATACTGGTCACCCTGTTAGGCAATGAAAGTCAGTACCACAAAAATCTGACTCCTTATCGTTAAAAGTAAATGGCAGTACGTATTAATAGCCAAACTATGCTATGATTGTTTTTCATCCGTTTCTGATATTTCCCAATTTCATCGCGTTCATTCATTTGTTTTCTGTTGGGGAATATACCGCTTGTTTCCTGGCATAACGCCAATATTCTGGGTATTATTGAATTAATCTCAAAGTTTGACCCAGTTATGCAAGAGCATGTCAGGCGAGCATCCTTAATTAAATTAATCTTAAATAAATAAGACATATTTAAGGTCAACGTTGACACAGGAAAAGTTGACCATTCTATCAATAGAAAGCGAAGTTACCTGCAACATAGATATTATATTACTGAATTCATTCTTGATTTTGCAAATCAGAAGTCATCGATGGTGTCAATAAAAGTTTATAGATCTTAGTTCAACAAGTGTATAAAATTGTGGTTTAATTTTTTCGGATACGTAGGGCGCATAAAATTTCTTGCCTGGGGTGTCAAATTTCCAAAAGCCGGCCCTGTCAATCACATGTCTGTATACGCCGAGTCAAAATCCACAGAAACAAGAATGAATGATTTGTTTTCAGGCGTAGAGATAAGAAGTGACAAAATTAACCCAAAAAGTGAGGGGTGTTTTATTCAATTCAGATTCAGATTCAGATTTTGTTTTATTATTGTCATCAATCACATAGCCCACACAATATAACATGAAAATGCTGCATTGATTTATCAGTAGGTGTAATCAATTCCGACTTTAACTAAAACCGTAATTAACGTAAACTACGAAGAATTCTCACGGCACACAAGTTTGTAGAACAATTTAGATCGGCAGACAACAATTTAGTATGATCGAAAACCACATGAGATAAATTTTCTGTTACTTTTGTTCATATCCGCTAATTCATAACTTAATCATTGAAGAACTCTGATTTAAGCTGGATCACTCGGTTTAGAACTAAGCCAACAAGGCCAAAATCATTGAAAAAATATTAACCTCCGTGACTGGTTCCAATAAAATTCAGATTTCCATTCATTTTCTCACATGACAATATGGTAAAAAAATCTTACCAGATCATTCAAGAGAGGATGATCTGGTCGCTGAACTATATAAAATTAAATAATATGCATGTTTAAAATGTTCTGACCTACTACATATTATTAATAATTTATTTGTATAAAATTATTGAATAGACTTCAAACTCTCTTAACAGAATCCTCCGGCAAAATTTTGTTGGAAGCAAATGTATGACATAAAAGTTTAACAAAATTTACGAATTGATTTTGCTTCTGTCCGTAATTCGACAGGCTGGTCCGATGGAAGTTACGGGTCTGTCGATATGTATGGATTATCAATGAGCCAGTTGAATGAAGTTCTCCATAGACGGAATGTTTCACTGTGCTCATAATATTCCAAAGTTGAATTCCGAAGTGTGAAGTCCCATATCGTCTCTCAAGATTTCACAACACGTTTTCGTCAACTGTTTCAAAACAAAATAAAAAAGAAACAGAATTATATTAATTAATGTGAAAAAGTGTATCATGACGATCGATGTATCAATGACGAATGTGTATGATGAATGAGCCTGACCTTGCAATTCTGAACCCTCAAGTGCTTGAGACGATTCATGGAATAGAAACCCAAGTATCCACTCAAATCAGTGATAAACTTCCCTCGGCTCGGAGAATCTCCATCCCCAGTCAATCTCATTGATAATGAACTCAAATCTGGAAAACAAACACAAAAGATATTGCACCTTGTACATGTGTTGGCATATGAGCTAGCGCGGAGTCTTTACATGTCTACTAGCACCCAGATATAATAGATTTTTTGGGTGCCCAGGCAAGCCCTTGTAATAATAGTAATTGAATAGTTTTATCAGATCATGAAATAATTACTTGTTAAATTCACAATGGATGGGAGAGTAGAATGTTGTTTCTTGAGACTCAAAATCATCTCTCTTCATTCAACTTCACTCGTCATTCTCTTCAGATTTTCAACGACTCCACTCATTTCCTGTAGTCCGTGTGTTGAAATCCCAGTCAACACAGAATCCAGAGAATCGGTCGTTTGTAACTGACCGCAAATGTTTAAGGATTCCAATTGTGGCATTTGTGTCCATATTTGTCTGAGGATCTCTGCACCATCCAAATCAATCTGAATATGCAATTCCTTCAAGTTGGGAAATATGTTCAGCAGTTGATTAAATCCATTGATTGTCATGCCAGAATTGTTGTATAGAACTAATACATTCATATTTGGACATGGAGCAGAATCTGGGAAGAATTCAGCATTTAGTTGTCCAGGCGGTTGCCATAGTTTCAGTTCACGGAGGACTGGAAAAATCTCATTCAAATTGACACAGCTCAATTTCATAACCTCCGGAAACCAAGTCAAAAACATAATTGTTAGGCGTGACATCTTCGGAAATTCTGTTAAACTGAGACATTGAGGTTGGTGTGCATTAAGGTAGAGACTTTCAAGGGTGTCTTTGAAGCTTGGAATTAGTTGGAGTAGAACAAGCCTGTCCTGGTTAGACCTGGCAGATATATAGTGAAACCTCTTCAGTCTCAATCCATTCGGTTTCATTGTCATTCGAAGTGGTAAGCTCACGTCGTCGTCACTGTGCACTACTGATAATTTCAACTCTTCAATCGATGACTCCCTGCCCAACTTCTCAATCAAACTCAACACCTCAACACTACTACTACTCGAATATGAACGAGACATGTCCAAACAAGAAATATTCTGAGCAGCCGTGATGAGTTCCTCCAGAAATGTTGGACAACACACATTTTGATATAGTAGAGGCACGCAACTGTATGGAAGCCGCAAGGTTTTCAAAGACGTCAATCTTGACGTGGAATTTTCTAAACCGTCAGGGAATAACTTTATAACATTTCCAGAGCGGGACCGAAGACACTTAGGAATCTGGCAGAATTCCAATTTCGGTGTTGACTTCAGTAATTCAGACACATATTCAACTACATTATCTTCTCCGATAAATCCTATGTCTGTAATCGTATCCCCACAAAGTTTAATAAACTCTTGACCAACTCCATCTGTTGTACAGAATGATCCGAGACCAAACCTTGTGAATGGAATCCCTAATTTATTTGAACGAAAAACGTCCACGAATTTCTCAATAGTGTTTATTTTCTTCTTGTAGGTACGATTCCCATAAATGGTGACCCGGAAGGCTTTGCGAGTGTATGGAATCGTGAGAACATTCCAGGTCTTATTCACCAGTCGACATTCCGTGAGTTCCTTCTTTTTCAAGTGCTGGAAAACCAAGGCCAGAATCTGTGGAACAAATGAAATGGATATAGCTAGAGACAAAAATCCAAATAGCATGATATAATGTTCGGCGTAGAGTTCCGAAAAGCAACTAACATAGCTTTCCCAAAGAGGGGAGGACGAGAACATGACAAGAAAGATTATAGTTACAAATATAAAAATCAAAATACAAAAGAATTGATAAAAAATTGTAAACCTAAAAATTTATCAAACCATCCAATCTTATTGTATGTGTAACTGTGTGGTATTCTGTGTCTATATGGCAATTTCAATTGTGGGCAGATATTTAATTGAAGAAATTGGGTTATTCCCCCTGCATTTGCAGTACACTTGATTTGCAGAGGTGGGCAAAATACTAGGAAAAGTATTTACACGAAATACACGAAATTTGTGTTCAAAATAAAATACTCTGAAGCATCAAAATACAAAATACTGTATTTAAAATACAAGAATTTTGTCAACAAAATACAATACAAGTATTTTCAAAATACAAATCAAAATACAATTTTTGTGGTATTTCTTTATGTCTCAATCCGAACTAAGGACTGTCTCAGTTCAATAATGGTAGTAACGGGCTGCTAATCTTCATAATTGTCATTTTTTAGATCGTGTTTGTAATAAGGAGCAAACTAATGTACTTTC
The DNA here is from genome assembly GCA_034700305.1 of Protaphorura armata. NCBI lineage: Eukaryota > Metazoa > Arthropoda > Collembola > Poduromorpha > Onychiuridae > Protaphorura > Protaphorura armata. Next base: position 5,881 of record JAQIXO010001943.1, on the reverse strand, counting down.
TCTGACTAAATCGAGCTGTATCTTCTAAATTAGGCGACGAGAAAAAATGTATTTTGTATTTTCAAAAATGTAAAATACTTTGGATGCTTCTCTTATGCAAAATACAAAATACAAATACTTCGTTTTTTTGCGCATGCAAAATACAAAAATACTTCTTCTCAAGTTTTTGAAAATACAAAATGTATTTTAAATACTGTATTTTGAAAATACAAGTATTTTGCCCACCTATGGTGAGTTGTAGTCTGTAGTTTCTTCAATTTGTCCTAAATCAAGTGAGAATAGCGCATAAAAATCTTACTACATTGTTCAAGAGAGGATGATCTGGTCGCTGGAGCCATTCGCAGTCTTGCGAGTAAACCTCAGTTGTTCTTGAGGGTTCAACCTCTTTGATTATTTCTACACTCGTCAAGTCTTCAGTGTCAGGGAATGTAGAGGCAGTATGTTTTGAAGACAGGCTCGGGATGGATGGTGGATCCGACAGATCTGAGTAATCAAATCATATTTTAAATTATGCGTTAATTTTATCAAATAGTATTTGGCACATGAGTACAAGAGAATAAATGTGTGTGTACTTTCAATTTGATGTTCAGCTGCTAACCAACCGTTCATCTGAGTGTATCCAAACTCTTTCCCTTTCAAATAAGCAATTTGAAGGTCTCGGCTCATTAGAACTCTGCCAGATTTCTTAAGAAATGTCATCCTTTCCTACGGATTTTAAAACAATACATGCATTTCATGAATGGAATTATAATAAGAATGGTTAAATGATGAAACAGTACATTCCATCCCTGCCCACGGAGCTCCACTGGTGTTTTGCTCAGATTTTTCTCCGCTTTCGTCAATGTGTCCAATACTTCATCCAAAGGAATCGTGTCAATGTCTGGGTTTTCCCATCTATCAGGCCCATGATTACGGTTTTCTGGTGATTCCAAACAATTGCCAAAGAATAAACATTGATTTCGGTACATGATCGTGATCAACTCAGAATTAAATGAGTGTCAATTTGTGTGTGTGTATAAAATTCAGAAAGATTGGAATTGGTGGACTTTCACTTTCACTCTGGGTTTTATTGATTCAAAATTAAATGCGTGGAGTCCGCATGAAACGAGTCTTGTACAAATATTCCTTGACTGTCTTCATCGCCCCTGCAATAGTGACTAAAATATTCGTCATTTCAAAGTTGGATGACTTTGCCTTATATGATCCTTGCATTAATTTAATGTGTTGGATATTTCCACTAGACCTTAGTTGGAGCTGAAAGAGCATTCCATTGCATTATAATGTATTTACTTAACCTAACGAATAATGAATTAACCTAAATAGCTAAATTTCAATTAAATTATGAGACCAATAAGTGACGAATGCAGAGAAAACCGAAGGTTTTTTCGCATTCGCTGAACTGAATATGGGAATGAGTGAGATATGCGAAAGTGTATTGAAAACTAGACACTAGACTCGATACAAACAAACAAATTTTTACTGTTAAACCAATATAATCATGTTGTAGTTTGTCAGAGAGATCAAACCCCGGACATGATCAAAGAGCCTGAACCAAATGTCACAATTTCACCGTACTGATTCTACGATTAGTTGATCCAGTTAAGCTAACAAAATCTTCAATAGGTTTTAACTTAATCTTTCCAATCTTATTGCAAAATTGTAATTTTTGAAAAATTTCTGATTGAAAATTAAATGGTGTTTTTTTTTTAGCTATTATGTTTAGTAAAATTGTGAGGCCTATCCCTACTAGTTTCGCTTCCATAAGGGCTCTTAACCCGTACAATTTATCTTAGGCAATATGATACCCAGTCTGACTTTATCCACACAGTATGCAATGTGAACAAGGATTTTATTTATAAGATTGTGATCCGCTTCGAATTCGAGGTTATTAGCCCACCGTAACGCGACAATAAAAGCTATAGACTCGAACTTTCGGACTCAAAAATCACGTGGGTAGGCACGCCTTGGATTCCTACTGACATCACTTTTTTCACCAACTTTTTCTTGCGTTAATTAAAAGCTCTAATATATGTGAGCCAGGAAAACAGTAAATGGATGATCTAAACTTAAGAATTCGATTTCAGAAATTCCCCGTTAAAGTGTGACTCAGCGTGGTAAATCCATTCAAAAATCGCGCCCGATTTTAATTGCTTTCAAGGATAAAAAGTCAGAGTCTATACTCTTAGAACCCAGTAGAGGTCTAACTAGAATTAAGTAGAAATTTGGTTCAATTAGTATTACTCAAAAATAAAAGACACAAGGAGGCGGAGGGTTTCGCGCCTGATAAACTGATAGATATTTTGAATACCACCTGAATCAAAACCTGATTGAAGCAGGAATAAAAAAACTTTCTCGAGTCAATTTTCAATCAATCAAAATCAAAAGTAGTTTATTATCCGATTTGGCCGCATCCTGTACAAATATCATGATCGGTCCAAAATAAGTTGTATTACAAATTACCACCTCAAATTAATCAATACAGACTGATGAAATTCATGAATTGAGTGATGAGTTTGATTAGTTGCAATGAAAAATTGATTACAAACCGTAAAGAATTCAAGAGTCGATTTGAAAATGAAGGAATACACGCTTTAAACAGAAATATCAAATTAACGTCAACGTCGCACAAGTATGTATCATCAATGAGCCAATTCAATTAACATTCTCCATAGATGGAATAATGTCTTCATATTCCAAAGTCTTGAAGTTCCAAGTCTCAAGTCCCATATCTTTTCTCAAAAGTTCACAGCATGTCTTCGTCAACTGTTTCAAAAGAAAAGAAAAATGAATTGTCAAAATGTATACAATTTACCTAATGTTTTCAAAATATGACGAATATTAGTAAAAAATGAATGAGCCTGACCTCGCACTTCTGGACGCTTAAGTGCTTGAGACGTTGCATGGAGTATAATCCAAAGTATCCACTCAAATCAGTGATAAACTGCCCTTCACTCGGACTATAGAAATCGTCTTCTCCACTCAATTCCATTGATAAAGACCTCAAATCTGGAAAACGAAGAAGATTACCATTACCGTACTTGTTCCAGGAATTGTCAATCAATAATTTTTCACAATTTCAACTCCAGCTATGGACACAGTACAGTAGTGAACAATGTAAAAAATTAAAGTATTTTTCTATACTGAATTGAGGTGAGGATCATTCAGGGTAAAAATTAAAAATCGAAGTGGAAGCTTAACTCTAACACAAAATATTATGTATGAATGTATTTTAGTTATATCAAAGCATTAAATGATTACTTGTTAAATTTCCAATAGATGGGAGCGTAGAATATTGATTCCTAAGATTCAAAATCCTGTCCCTTCTAACATTTCCATAAATTTCTGTCTTCATTCCGTTCAGATTTGCAACGACGTCAATAATTTTCTGAAGTGCGTGTGTTGGTATGCCAGTCAAGAGAGAATCCAAAGAATCCACCGTTTGTATTTCACCGCGAATGATTAAAGATTCCAATTGTGTCATTTGTGACCAAATCTGTCTGAGGATCTCTGCACCATCCAACCGAATAATTATTTCTAATTTCGTTAACTTTGGGAATACATTCAACATTTGATTGAATCCATTGATTGTCATGCCGTTCATGAGTTGTAGTTCTAGTGCATTCATATTTGGGCACGGGGCGGAGTCTGGGAAGAATTCATCTTTTGGTAATCCAAGCAGTTCGCATAGTTTCAGCTCATGTAGGACTGGAAAAATCTCAATCAAATTGACACATCTGAATTTGGAATTCTCCGGAAGCCAGCTCAATGACATTGTTGTGAGGCGTGACATCTTCGAGAATTCTGTGAAATTGGGACAAGGAGTTCCACGTAGATTGAGGTGGAGAGACTCAAGGCTGTCTCTGGAACTTGAAATTAGCTGGAGAACCAGATTGTACTTGTCGCGATAGTCAAAAATATAAAGAAGTCTTTTCAACCTCAATCCATTCGGCTTCAATGTCAGTCTAAGTAGTGGGTCAGCGCAGTAGCCGTCGTAGTCATTCTCACCCGAAACCCCTACTGACATTCTTAACTCTTGAATGAATGACTCCCTGCCCAACTTCTCGATCAAATTCATCACCTCCAAACCACGGAACAAACATGAACGGGGCAAGTCCAAACAAGAAATATTTTGAGCACCCGTGATGATTTCCTCTAGAAATGTTGGACAACATTTATTCTTTTCTTTAGGAAGCACAAAATCCCTGGGAACAATCAGCTCTTTCAAAGACGTCAATTTTGACTTTGAATTTTCTAAACCGTCAGGGAATAACTTGACGACATTTCTAGAGCGAGACTGAAGACTCCCAGGAGTTTGAAAGATTTTCAATTTCGGTGTTGACTTTAGTAATTCAGCCACGTCATCAACCATATAAATCTCTTCGGAAAATTCTATGTCCGTAATCGTGTCCCCACAAAGTTTAAGAAATTCTTGACCAACTCCATCTGTTGTGCAAAATGATCCGAGTTTGAATCGTCCAAATGGAATCCCCAATTCATTTGAACGGAAATCTTCTACAAACTTTTCAATCTTGTGTAATTCGTCGCGGCTGTTATTCCCATAAATGGTGATCCGGAAGGCTTTGCGAGTGTAAGGAATCGTGAGGACATTCCATGTCTTGCACACCAATCGACATTCCTTCAGTTCCTTCTTTTTCAAGTGCTCAAATACTAACTTCAGAGCCTGTTGGGCAAATGAAATGAAACGGAATTATAGAGTTGTATAATCAGAGGTAAATTCCATAACAGCATGATTTATCCATTGGTGTAGTGTTCGCGACAATTTGCAATACATTGGATATTTAGTACTTCAATTACAATACAAAAATTAAAGATGAACCATCAATTATTCAATTGTCCTCAGCAGATGAGAATATTGTATTGTATAATGATCTTGATCTTGATCTTACCACATTGACATTGTTCAAGAGAGGAAGATCTGGGGGCTGGAACCAATCACAGTCCTCCGAACTCATCTCTCCACCGCAGTGCTTAAATTAAAATTATTAAAATTCAATAAATATCAAACCACGTGATTTATAAGTAGGGGAGTATCGGAGTATGGTAACGGTAATGGACAATTAACGTCTAATGTAGTATAAAGGTAAGGTAAACAAACCCTCTAGAACAACCGTATAAAGTCAAGAGTTTTCTGCACAGTTTCCAAAAAAAAAATCAAGACATGTGAAAAAGTTCTAGCTTTGTTAAACAAAGTAAAGTTATACCGTTTATTATGCAGTTTTGTCAATCTTGATCCAATTAATTCATCAACGCAAATCAAAATAAACTTACGACGGGTATTCTTGGTGTAATATGTTGATCCACGGTTTCCTTGAAATTTAAATTCCAATCAGCTCAGTTCAGTGTGTTGTCCTTCAAGGAAATATTTGGAGAATTTTTTTTATTTCATCACAAATACAATAATCTAACTTGAATTATTCGATGTTCGGTTTATTCTCTCATTCCTTCTACTTTCACTCCGTGTTTGAAAAGTGTGTCTTAATATTTTAATAGTCCCTCTATTAGTACTCTCTCTATGGCAAATCAGACTATATTACCCCAATCTTCAATATTCAAAGATCTAATAATGAAAGGTGAATGTAGGTAACAAAAAAACTACAAGTAAACTATAAATGTGCATATACAGGGTGAACCAAAACCAGCGTAGGTCCGTTCTGATTTTCTTTGTTTTAAATTGAAACTACTTGAATTGAATTTTAATTCCGATTATGTCAGAATTAGAATTACAATTCGAATTAATTCTTCAATTTCTCGAATTCTTCATTGACGAATTCCAATTCCGATTCTTAACCCTTTAAAGGCTAACGACGACTATATACGTCCAAATAAAATGTTCCCTCAGAGCGAAGCCGTGCTGCGAAGA
>JAQIXO010001942.1:0-10939 GCA_034700305.1 Protaphorura armata | reverse complement strand
ATTGAAAATTTTTAACCACTCTAATTGACACTCTGTCGGGACCAGGTGATGTATCACTGTGTATACCTTTAATAGCACTTTCAATTTCTGCAGTACTGATTTCTGCACAAAAGTCAAGGTCCAGAGCTTGTTGTTCTGACTCAGTAATGTATTTTTCATAGTTCAACCTGATATTCGGGTTTGGTTTACTCCACCGGTTGCTAAATGAGTTGTAAAGATCAGTCATTGGAATACGACACTGACTAGGTTGACCCTCTGACATTATTCTTTCAGCACACTTTTTGCGTTGATTATAATATTGGTGTTGTATAAGTTTATAATTATAGTTTTGTCTCCTTTTCTCTCGGTCTCTTTTAGACTGACGCTGTGTGTTACTCGTTGATTTTTGCGACCTGTTATTATCCTTGAAAGAGGCCTTATTTTTTCTTGCTCTGAAATATTTACGGGCCGGGTGTTGAGGACCTGGAAGAGCATCAACGGCATCCACTAATGTATTTGAGAACTCATTGACGATATTGGATAGAACTTCAACGCTTGGGCAATTTACTGCACACAGTTCTAACTTCTCTATTAAGGCGTTAATTTTATCATTTATAATTTCTTTACTGACTAATTGATTCACATTGTTTGTCCCGGATCCCTCATCACCGCTACCGTCATCTACCACGTCAGTTATTGGTACTTGGTTTTTGGTAACCACACTTTGCCTATGGATGGCCTGATGAGATTTTGCTATATGGATTTTTAAACCATTCTCTCCTTTACAAAATTGATGACAATGTGGACATTCCACATCCACGGATTCCGGTGAGGAATCCTCCGTCGTACTTCCCACTTCGATTAATGAATTGTCTGATGAGGACGATGACTGAATTATCGGACTTTCCACACATTTTGAACATATCCATGGTTCATTTGGATTCGAATATTTCAATCTATCTGATTTAGATTTTATACCTACACATTTTCCATGGAACCAGACATTACATTGATCACAACAAACCATATATCCAAAATCTCTATTGTTGCTACACACACAATCTATGACCTCCGGTCCGTCTGCCATACTTTCCTCTTCTTTTTTTATGTAGCTTATACTATAGCCAGCACCACACCTCACTCCCGGACACTATCACTTGACTATACAAAAGTGAAACAGTCAATAACTGTTTTATAATGACATTGTGTCTAATACTCAGCAAATTAATTGAATAATTTTATTTAAATGTTGCTAGTAGTTAATACTATGATTAAAATTGTTTAATTTTTCAATAATTTTGAGGGAGTGGAAAAATTTCAAACCTTCCCGGCTCAGAGCCGAGAAGACTCTCAGAAGTTTCACATTCAGAAGTTCAGAAACATTCAGAAACATTCAGAAACATTCAGAAGTTTGGATTATCTCTGTTGGGATAAACCCACATTCCTATCGTTGGACTTTTTGTCTAGCCGGGACGGATTCTTTCTGTCTCGGTGTGAGACTTGGGTTTAACCTTGGGGCTGGGTAGCTAGTAAAGTAAAGGGAATCTTCTATTCCCAGTTTGTGTTAGACTGGATTTTTCACAATAATTGAAAAATTCCAGTCTGACATTCTTCTATCACTGCTACTTGTTAGTACCTTATTATCTGGCAGTGTCGATAAGGAGTTGGAGGTCATGGAATGAGGCGGCCGGTCGCGACTGGTCATCCTGGTGGTGAGTGAAGCCTGCGAGGGATAAATCACCCGTATGACGGAAGTTCCAGGACATTCCATGACCAGAAAACTCTTTAGCGGAGTGAGACTAGAAGAATTTTGTCCCATAACGTAATGATAATAAAGCCCTAGAGAAGCAAGAATTTGCTTAGTAGGCATATGCTTGGCCGTGCATCATTGCCCATATGCTTATTCTAGGCTGTTTGACCTTGTTATTGTAAATAATTTTTCCTATCTTCTTCTCGTGCTGGTCTAATAAGACAATCGATAAGCTTTCTTGAAAGTAACGAATGCAGGACTAAAGCACACAAATAGCAAAACAAACAAACAAACAAACAAGTTACTTAATAAATAAATACGGATTAAATACTTAAAAAATGGTCTAATAAATACCTTATTTTAATTTACCTTCCACGTCTTAAATTCTAGAAGTTAGCACAACATTGCGTGTTAAAAATGCTTATGAACATATATCATTTTGGTTGGACTCGGGTCCTTGATCCGCCCAAGAAAAATTCTGGACGATCGACAGTCCCCCAACATGTAACAGGATGGAAATTCCATCATGAGTTACCGTATTTTCCCGAATAGAAGCCCGGGCTTGTATTTAAATTTGCCGCCTCCAGACCCGGCTAGTATTCGAGTACCGGGGCAAAGTAATACATAGGCTCTTATGGAAATAGGTCGAATTTGACCCGGCTTGTATTCGAGACCCGGCTTGTATTCGGGACCGGCTTCTATTCGGGAAAATACGGTAATCACGAAATTAGTAAAATATACTTCATGGTATTTAGGTGCCCTGAGTTGGTCGACGTCATGCAAGAACTAATTTTACTAGAACTAAAGAACCTATTTGTAAAATTCTATTATTATATTTGAATTTCTATCATACAAGGGAAAACGTTTCCATCTACCAGGATAGGACCATAGGCAACAAAATAAACGTATTCTTATTCAACATTCTCATTAAAATCAATTCAACCTTATTTATATTTCAAGTGAGGAGTTTCAGAATTTTTTTTGATGAACCAACAACCAGAGTCCGACCATGGAAAATGATGTATGGGCATAAGCATTTCCGACATGCAAAGTCTTACTAACCTCTAAAATTAAAGACGTAGCAGATGTATTAAACTAATGTATTCGTTAGAAAAATGACTACAGTGCTCTTTTATGTCCTACCTAAATTATTAATGACGACGAAGTAACATACAGTACACCTATACATTCCATGTTCGTGTCTGTGTTCTTCTAAATTCTCTCTTCTCCTAGTAATGCCGTGCTAGAACCTCCTTAAACTTTAGAAGTAGGAAGAAAAATAAAATAAAGTAAATATTCATTAGAAAGAATGACTGTTGTTCTTTTGTGTCTTGGTTGTCAATCTCTAGCCATTATGTGTACACATACTGTATTCAAGTGTGTAAATAAATTTTAGTTTATTTTTTTCACCACAAATGCTAATTGTAAGTACAACGTAATTTTGTAACAAGAAAATCCATTCACCGATTACTGAAATTTTCAACCTCGATGCCACTAAAAAATTACAGACAATCTTGGGTAATGTAAAAATAAAATATCAAGCAGCAATGTATTCAGATATAATATTAAAACAAGTGTGAATGAATAAAAGTTGGAGGACACCCTTTATAAAACAAGATCATTTATTATATACACACATAAATAATACAATACACTGTTGGGCGAGATGGGCAATGTAAAAAATTCATGTGAAGTTTCTATGTATTCTGACGTTGACGCGAGCTTGTGGTGTTGCTACCTTAAATGGCAAGTATCGCTTTGGTGATGCGATCAGTGCTCTTCCCGTCTTCCCAGAGAATCCGCCATATTACACACAGTAACGGCTAGAAAATTTTTACACTAAGCTCCAAAAAATGATTTCCGATACAACATTGAAATATTTTTCCTTCCCCGTGATCGCTGGTTCCATCCTCCATTGTATTCCTTTCACATGGAATTCTCAATCTAAAAATTTAAAATTGACACACACCAGAGTCTCCATCACTTCTTTAATGTCAATGAATATATTTCTGGACGTCTCGTACATCTGTTATTTTTTCTTACAACTGAAGACACAAAGTCTCATAACTATGGATACAATTTTTTCTCTAATGTTTATTTTCGTCCTCCTCACTTGCCTCATTTGTCAACTCTATCTCACATTCTGGCGTAGAGTAGAGTTTCCGGGTTTCTTAAACAGTGTTCTCTTCTTGAACCGTGGGTTAAGTAAGACTTGAAGTTTATTATAACATTCTAAAGAAAATGAAAGAATTTATTAATAAATATCTCACTGTACTATAACAAGCCAATGACAATGAGCGGAAAATGGAGGACGGTCTGGAGGGTTTCTTCCTTACAATCATCCTAATTCTTACGGTTGATTTGCTCTGTGCCGGTCCTTGTATAATATACTTGGTGGACCAGAACTATCTTGCATTTTTCAATACGGGAAACATGATTGGAAATGTGATAGTGGTTGGAATTTTCAACTACGTACTCGGAGTGGGTATTATTTCTGTATTCACATGCTTATTTGTTGTCATCATGTACACGAATGCGACAGGACATTGGTTGAAATCAATCTGGTAAATCAAATTTTTAATAGTAACGAAATAGAAACAATAATTATGGTGCATTGTGTGGTAAAATTTTGAAATTTTAACAGTGTGGGTCCGGTGGTCAAGAGGAGTGATATAAACCTGGAGCGCAGACGTACTTTGTATCGTGCCCATATAATTATTCAGAACTACGCAGCCGCGGAGATTTTCGATTCCCATTTCTTTTGTGTCATGTGTGTGGGAAGTATATCAATCGTCTTTTACTTATTCTTTGGACTAAAATTTTCCAAAGAATTAAGCTGGTTCGTCCAAGTTTTTTATATTGGGACGGGGATACTTGCAATTTCTTGTTTCAAAATTTTATATCACTTTGGAAATGTTGTGTCAGAGAATTCTATGGAATACAAATTGTCATATTTTAGAAGCAATATTCAGCTAACCCCATATGACAAAAGGTTCCTCAAGTCATGTCCAATCATCCAACCCAAAGTGTTCAGTCTTTTCACCATTACCACTGAATCATTCAATACTTTGGTTGGGGACCTCATAATTAAGACAACCATTGATTTACTTCTTACATTCAAGGAATGAAGGATATTGCCAAAAATGTTCATATAATACATAATCCTTATTTATGGATAAATAAATTTTAGTTACTCTACTGTATTTACTTGGTCTTCATTAATTTTGTGTAGAGACATAAAAGAGGAATACAGTCACTTTTCAGATGAATACCGTATTTATATTTTCCCCTACTTCAAAACTTTTAGAAGTTACGTACGTATTTGCATGTTGGAAATGTATGTTTATGTACATTCGTTCATTTTGGTTGGACTCTGGTTGTTGTTCCACCTAAAATAAAAGAGATCAATAATAGTCCTTCCACAATAGGATGGAAATTCCATGGATTCAAAATTCATGAGTTAATCACGACTTACAATTAGTGAAATCGCCACCCTATTTTACAAACTTTCTATATATCGTACTTATCTGTACGGATACTTTATTCAAATCTAATATGAAATATGATCCAGAATTTTCTTTGTGCTTGGTTTACACAGTTATTGTAAAAACCAATTCCTTGCAAGAATATGACAATAAAGTGTTGAATTCATATTTGTGACCTAATTATTCCACTGCTGATCCCAATTCATTACGTTAAAATCGGGCTCGACATAATATCATGAATATATTTTATTTGATTAGATTGTAAATTTATTACAATAGGGACTAGACTAGTTACACACGTACATCAACTGAAAATAGTATTGATTTTTACAGGTGATTTCAAGTTTTTTTTATAGAACGAGAAACGGGAACCCGAGCTGTCTCTCCTGGGTGTTTTCTGTGAATGCTAAAAATATTTTCAACAAAAGACCTTTCCAATGAAATGTTCAAAACCAAAGGGTACGTTTTGGTCCGTGTTCTCAATTCTCAAACATTCTTCATTCAACGACTCAAATTCCACTTCGAACTTCATACCGTTGTTCTGGCCAACCTACTATACGTACTGTGTCTAGAACTTGAGTAAAAATAAATTATCATTGACTAATTCAAATTGTAAAAATTGTGAGTATTTATATACTAATTGTATTTGAAGGAGAATCAACAGTGCCACTAGCACCATTGCCCACGCCACGGGTTCAGTCATAATGAACAGGTAAACCCGAGTGAATTATAATCTAATAAGAAAATTATCATTTTGCATTCCATGACACGTGTGCAGTGTAGGAGGGATGTATTTTACAGGGTGAGCCAGAATACGTAGTAACATAACACAATAGTGCAGTAACGCATAACGTAAAATTAACCTAGCTCTTCTAAATTGCAACCGATATTAATAAGATTTATGCCCCGAAATGCCTGAAATGTGCAAGCACACAATTGTACTCTCTCTTTAATTTATTATACTAAACTATGAGGGCTTTTCGTGTGCCTCCCTGTATGTCATAATGTACGTACAAAAAGTATGTAATCTACTGCTACTGCTCATTTCCATCATGATAAAAATTTGTGCTCAGACTACACGGCGACGAGCTCAGGACAGCGACAAAAATTGAGCTATTTCCTTCTCACTCATTCAATCAACAAAGTCCTTTGACATTGACAATTTTGAACTTCTTTTGAGTTCGTTTTGATAAAATTGTGTCTAAGCCTACGTAATAAAAATGGAGCAGTTGCCCAGTTTTGTATTATTAACAGCCACGTGAGTGTTCATCTTTTAAACGTATAATACTAAATCATGAGGACTTTTTAATTATGTCGGTGTTTATATTCTGATTTCAGCTGCAAGGAAGGGCTAAAAAAACTTTTGGAAGAGGCTTCTCAAGCGGACAAAGACAGAATTAAAATCTTAGAGGTACAATTTCAACATTATTCGATTTGATATTTATGCATACGTATTATACACATTATGCTTATCATTATGTCATTATGCTTCGGTCGCTTGAGACAGGTTTTTATCTGAATAAATAGTCCAAAACTGTATATTATCGTACAAACCAGAAGTGTCACGTACGTATGGACTTGTGTCACACTTATGTACACTATTTACGTACGTTAGTACAAGCCGTAGGTATATACGCACTGTTAGATTGTAGGGTGTCTGTTAGGCCGAATCCATCCAAAGTTTAGCATTGGATTTAATTGTCTTTTTTTCTTGCAGGAGGAACTCAAGGAAAAGGATAAAATAATTCAAGACTTCCACGACAAGAACAAGAATTATGAAAAATATAAGGCATTGTATCAGAACCTGCTGATTCAGGTCCAACCGAAGGGAGCCATCCTTGAGGCCGGGGCTGATTTGATGATTGATGATGCGAAGAAGACGATTGAGGGTACGGAAAAGGCGACTAAGGAGGCGAAGAAGGGTCTTAAGGATGCGAAGAAGGCAAAGAAGGAGGCCTCTGATTTCACAGCACTTGTCGTAATATTTTAAATCAATTTTAAGGTTTGACTTTTAAAATAAATATGAACCAGAGTTAAAATAATTTTTTATAATTTCAGGTCAAACAACCGCAACCGTCTCCTCCAGAAGTACTGGCCGAAAATGCTGAGTCACTCGTGGGGGACACTTCTGCTGGTCACCTGCTGGAATGAGAACAGTGATCAGTATTGTCATCCATTTTTATTTTGGTATTCATTTTCATTCGCCGTTCTGTGCCTCACACTCATGTTCGTTGGTTTGTCATTGTGTTTCGTGGATTCAGTGTCTAGGAGAAATGATACGACAGAACGGGGTCAAAGTATTTGGTATTCATGCATATAGAAAATTCTCTTCTTCCCAATTAGTAAATTCCTAAACTTCCCAAGAATTGTATGAACGGGAACTTGTAGGCCGTTACTATTGTCCATTTCAAAATAAATGGCCGGATTTCCCGTTGCTGACTCGTTTTTGTTTGTTTACTTTTGGGTCGCAAATAAACAAACACTAAATATTTCCCGAAACAGTCTAATGCAACTGGAATTTAATTTCTATTTGTTGCTAACGGATCCACACTAACGTTTCTGCAATCGCCTCGTCGTTAGGAGAAAAAATCCGGCCATTTATTAAAAAATGGACAATAATTAAGTAAAAGCTCCATCTATGTATACATTCTGGACATATTTTTCTAAACTATGATTAAATTAAAGATTAGTGATACGCATTTCAAAAAGACGAAGCAACGACGATAAAGTGTTGTTGCACAGTTATTGTAAAAACCAATTGCCTGAAAGAATATGACAATAAAAAGTGTTGAACTCATATTTGTGACTTAATTTTTCCACTGCTGATCTCAATTCCTGTTGTTAAAATCGGGCTCGACTTAATATCATGAGGATATTTTATTTGTATTATAACAGTATTACAATGGAAACTAGACTAATTGCACACGTACATCAACTGAAAATAGTTTAGGCTGTTACAGGCGTTTTTTAGTTTTCTTACAGAACGGGAACCCACGCTGTCTCCTGGCTCCAGAGAGCCTTCTGTGAAAAGTAAAAATACTTTCAACAAAATACCTTTCCAATGAAATACTTTCAACAAAACACCTTTCCAATTAAATTACCACACAATTACGCACGTAAAATTAACCTAGCTCTTCTAAATTGCCACCGATATTAATGAGATTTATGCCCTGATATGTGCAAGCACACACTTGTACTTTCATTTTAATTTATTATACTAAACTATCAAAATGTAATGTAATTTACTGCTACTGCTCATTTCCTATTGAATCGTTCACAACTTAGTTCGTTAGTTGCAGGGTGGGCAATCGGAATCAGAATTCGAAAATAATCGGAATTTTTTTCAGAGAATTGAAATCAGAATCGGAATCGGAATTTTAAATTTAATCGGAATCGGAATCCGAATTTCTAGAATTCGAATTCGAATTAGAATCGGAATTTAGAAATAATTGGAATCGGAATTTAGAAATAATTGGAATCGGAATTCGAATTGGAATTATTTTTTCCGATTCCGACTAATCGGAAAAAATTGCTCATGGAATTTGGGACAAACGGGGTAATAAATGTGTTTAAATTTCTTTTTTTTTAGCGTTGAAACAGACTTTCCTTTGAATTCGATCCTTGAGTGAACTTTTTCACTTTTTTCTTCAGCTAGAGAAAATACAAAGGTTTTTTTATTGTATTATTGAGATTTGAGGACTTTTTTTTCGTTTTGTGGAATCGAAATCGGAATTCGAATCGGAATCGGAATTAAAAAAATTCAAACATTGTAATCCGAAAATCAGAATCGGAATTTTAAGAATTAGAATCGGAATCCGAAATTTTAAGAATTATAATCGGAATCGGATAATCGGAATCCGAAATTAGAATCGGAAAAAAATAATCGGAAAAAGAATTGGAATTGGAATCGGAAAAAATAATTCCGAATGCCCATCACCCTGGTTAGTTGGGAACCTCATTATTAAAACAACCATTGATTTACTCTTCACATTTCGGAATGATGTGTGGATACAATTACCAAAAATGTATGTAATTTTTAGTGAATTGGTGGGTAATGAAATATTGTATGCTACTCGAGAACTTTATCATTATTAGTAGTTTAGGTGAGACATAAAACAGCAATGAAGTAATTTACCAATAAATACTTGAATTTAATTTTCCTCTCACTTCTAAAGTCTTTAGGATTTAGCAAGGCATTGTCAGACGAAGAAAAAATTTGAGAACATCACGAACACTAACACGGTTTGCAAGGACATGACTCTATGCAGGAAATCTGGAGTGGACAGACAATTGCGTTGTTTCTTCTTTACTTTTATAACCAGTCAGTGAGTTCACTTATACTACGAATTGTGTACTTACATGCAATGAAAGTCCTAACTAACTAAAAGTAATTTGTTTCGTATTCATTTTAAAAAATCAAAACATAATATGCTAATTAGACACCATGGAAACTGTTAATTAAATTCGGATCTCTCAATATTTTTACATTACGACAATAAATGTCTAGACTGATTAATAGTTAAATGATTTTTCTAGTCTCGTGTTATTTGCCATTGAGAGGCAGGCAAGTAGGGAAAGTTCCTGTGTGTATGTGGTATGACTGGAATGGCGTGATAGTGATGAGGTGATCTACGTATGATTCACATTTCAGATCGATATTTTTTACTCGATCCAGCGGGAAGACTTTCTATAAGAGTGTTCGGAGTCTTGAATTTTCACTAGTACAGTTTGCAACTGATATTGGACCAGGCACTTTGTACTTGACTGTGTGCTGCACTGCTTGAATACTAGTATTTTGCAACATTTGCTAAGGAATACGGATTTAAATCTATAAAATATTTCACAGGGTCGATGTCTCCAGGTTTTAAAAATTTTGAAAATCGAGACCCATGCATTATTAAGCATTTTGAGACAATTACTTGTGATTTTCTCTACTGTTTATTATATTAATTAGATACGTATGTCAGTTTGGGAAGAAAAAGATATCGTGGACAGTGTGGAGGAACAAAATGTAGTTAGTAATGGAATTGGACCCGAAGCCCGGACATCGAATCCTTAAGAAGATCCCTTAATGTCTGAATTGTACGTTGACCCGACGGAATATAATGATAACACTTGAATTTACTATTGAAAAAATACCAGAAGCAGAGAAAATCGATACGAATACGGACAAACCTTTTTGCATGAATGAATTGTCGAGCGATAATTACTTATTTTCTTTTATATTTCATGTTGTGGTCAGCATTGTCAGTGGGTCCACTTAAGGGATTGTGCACTACTATGACTGTCCGGGAGGGGGCGGTGGTAGCGGGATGCCATTGACAAATATAATTGGTGGGAGTTATCTGACACTATGTTTCATTCAACTCGTGATTGTTTTCATTGAGTGTGAAATGAAAAATGGAAGAACTCATACTTGTTGTCAGTATATCTTAATTTATATTTTAATTTTAATGCCAATTTGCATAGTTGGGTATGGAATTACTTTGTGTATATTTGTTTTTGGTTCATTCTCAACTGTTACGTTTGAGAATGAGAGAAGTTATCAATATTGTCACCCATTTTTATTCTGGTACTCGTTCTCATTGGCTGTCATAAGCAACATACCTGTTTGTCTTATCATTTTATGCTGCTTGCTGAGTGTCATTAGAGCAATTAAAAGGGGATATGATAAATGTATTGAAACATGTGCTCAAAGGAGAATGGTAAAGGGACAAAATGTTTT
>JAQIXO010001941.1:0-10943 GCA_034700305.1 Protaphorura armata | reverse complement strand
TTTTATATTTTTCCGTTGAAAAATGCGCAAACTAGAGCATAAAATCAAGTGTCCAGAATATCTACGATAACCCTGTATAAATCCAATCTGAGACTTGAAAGTATGATGAATTATGAATTAAGTAAATAAATTCTTTGAACGCGTGTCATTTTATTATGCCTTTGGCCAGCCCACCACTATATGTACAGTTTTAATTTCGCTCATCATTTGCTCTGGTTACTGCTAATTAATATTTTGTTTCATTTTTGAGCACACAAGGTAAAATAAACACTTCAATACTTCAAACAACTCACCGTACTATAAAACAGTAGCTTAGGTCTATTATTTACATCTATATACAAATGTGTGTAGTGAGTAGGTAGTTGTAGCGACGTAGCAAGCAAATCTACATTTCAAAATTCACAGCTCTGGGCAAGTTCATGATATTTGCAAAACTGAACACAATAAACTAATACACCACATTATACAACAAACAAATTGTATACTTCTAAAAGTTCACCGTTTTCTATCCTTTGTGAGTTCTCATGTATTTGTTTTATATGGTATTTGATAGAGAAAATGATTTGGAACAGATTGAGCAGTGGTTTGGTTTCTCTCTCGTACGAGTCCGCACGTGAACGCTTAGGTTAGACCAATTAGACAACGATTTGCTGGAGGTGCTACAGTTAGACCGCTTCTAGACTGTATGAGATCGTATGTGTATGTTAAAACTGTCTGATCGATTGAATGTTTCAGAACAAGTTTGACGTTGCTACATTTACTACTTTGTGTGGGTTCTCATGTGTCTTTTTAAGTTATTTGATTGGGCGAATGTTTTTGAACAGTGTGAACAGTGGTGAGCTTTCTCTCCGGTATGGGCCTGTAGATGTCTTTTTAGGACACACAATTGAGAAAACGATTTTGCGCACATCTCACACTTATAAGGCTTTTCTCCAGTGTGAGTTCGCATGTGATTGTTTAGAACATGTGATTCACGGAATGTTTTCGAACAGATTGAGCATTGGTGTGGTTTCTCTCCTGTATGCGTCCGCCTATGCATTTTGAGCTTAGAGGATTGTGAAAAAGATTTTGCACATGTCTCACAATTAAAGGGCTTTTCTCCTGTATGAGTTCGAATGTGTTTGTTTAATTCACTTGATCCAATGAATGTTTTATAACAGATTGGGCATCGGTGTGGTTTCTCACCCCTGTGGGCCAGTGTGTGAGCTTTTAGACTGGGTAAATGAGAAAACGATTCTGGACAGATCTCACAATTATACGGCTTCCCTCCAGTATGAATTCGCAAGTGTTTCTTTAAATAATCTGATTGCGAAAACGTGTCAGAACAGATTTGACATTCATACGGTTTTTCCTTTGTGTGTATTCGCATATGGGATGTTAAATTTTTTGATTGGGAAAATGTTTTTGAACACATTGAACATTGGTGTGGTTTCTCTCCTGTATGGATCCGTACATGACTTTGTAGGTGTGACGAACGAGAAAATGATCTTGCACATATCTCACATTTGTACGGTTTCTCTCCTGTATGAGTTCGCATGTGTACGATTAAGTTATGCCCTCGAGTGAATGTTTTAGAACAGATTTGACATTCATATGGTTTCTCCTTTGTATGGGTTCGAATATGGGATGTTAAATTCATTGAATGCGAAAATGTTTTTGAGCAGATTGGACAACCGTGTGGTTTCTCTCCTAAGTGGCTCCGTATATGACTTCTTAGCTGAGACAAAGCAGAAAATGATTTTGCACATGTCTCACAATTGTATAGCTTTTCTCGTGTATGAGTCCGCATGTGCAACTTTAAATTATGTGATTGACTGAATGCTTTGGAACATATTTCACATGCATATGGTTTTTCCCCAGTGTGGCTCCGCATATGAATTGTTAATGTTCTTGAAGTCTTAAATGTTTTTGTACATAGTGAGCAATGGTGTAGTTTCACTCTCGTATGATCTCGCACATGTAGTGTTAGGTCTGTACGAGTTCTAATTTTCACTTTCTGTTGTTTTTTATTCAAAACCTTTTCAGAACACACTTGCCAGTTGCTGTGGTTTGTTCGACAAGATTTATAATTCTCTTCATCATTAGATGTTGGTGAAAAATGTTTGTTTTGCTGGAATTGTCGAAATTGTCTTTGGTCAAGTTTTTCCAGAAGGACGATGGGTTGAACATTCGGATGCAGTTTCCAGTCAGACATTGTCAGCTGTTCTGTTAATCCTGTACAACCACACAAATATCGAAATCATGAAATACTAGCTCCATTACAAACTGAAATTAAAATAAAGAGATGCACACAGTTTCAAAATATGTAGGTAGGCTGAATTGAGTAGAACGATAAATTGGCCTGGGCATTCTGATTCTGGTTTGGCTACAAGTATCTATCTAATAGTTATAGGAATCGTCCTGTATTACAGAGGGCGTAATCTGTAGTCTTACCTTTTATTATATACGAATGTCCTATCGGCATCTACTCCTCTTAATGAATATTTTGTGGGTTTTCAATTTTTGTTCCATCCAGTTAAACTAGTTGAACTGTCATATAAATTTGAAATCAATTAAGTGTTCAAAAGAGGATATTTGTTTTATTCCGGGTTTATTTGTAATTTGGATTACTTGATTTTCTACCATTTAGGGTTTGGTCCAATATACAAAATTCAGAATCAAAGAATACTGAACACTGAACCCTATAATTTTAATAAATTGTAATTGTTTGTGTGAAGTTCAATGTGAATTAATTTATCACATTCAGTTTGTAGAAGGCAAGTTAAGACCAGAACTCACAAAATGAAGTTATCACAACGAAATAATAAAATCCATTGCACTGGCGAAGAACTTGGTCTTGGGAAAGGTACAATGTACGACTGCAGGTTCTAAGCACACAAATTATCAACAAACAAACAAAAAACAAACAAAAGGCAATCGACAAAAATGTATTACAAAAATAGACCAGCCTTTTCCTTTCACATCATGAGGGGCGCAGCCACACACGTATTCCTGGGAATATTTATTCCGTCATATAACTAATTATTTTCGTCTCACCAGAAAACAACTTTTACAAAGTACTGTGACTCATATGTGTTGGCTTTTCATTGACTTTAGTTTTGGAGCGAAGGACTGGTCTCATGACTAATTTTGAATTAAATAATTGCGCAAATACAAATCCACCTCTAAATGAGTTTATATATGAGTTTCAATTGTTCTGCGTTAACTATTGTACTTTCACTCTGGGTTAATACATAATGTTGGTTTAATTTCTTACCATTCATAGCCATGGTCTATGTAGAAATCTTTGTGTCAACCGATAAATAATAATTTAATTGTACTGCAACTTCTATACATTGTTATTCTGTGTCGTTATATATTTGAATTAATATTAAGCGAATGAATACGGCTATAGTCCGTGGAGATAGATGGCAAGGCAAGCCCAAAACTCACACAATAACAATGAAGAAGTTGGACTGAATAGAATACATTATGAAATGCAAATGTAATTACTATTACTAGAACAGACCAGAACAGACTTTTCCCTTCACATTCAAATTACTCATCACGGGAGGCAGTTATTGGAATGTGTATTAATTTAGCATAATTATTTTTCTCTCCCCACAAGTAAACAAATTTTAAAAACTATGCTGACTAATCCTTGTGGGTTGATTGCAATGCCTAATGTTGAAGTGGAAGGAAGGACTGATTATTTGACCAACTGTCTTGTCTACTCATCTCACAATTTAATATGAGAAATAACATTTTCCGTTTGTAGAACCGATGACCAACAATTAGAATGAATGATGACTAAATCTTGTGTTCTGTTGAATTGTACCTGTCATTTTAGGGGTGTACGTCAATAGAGTCTTGGTGGACGTAATAGGCAGGTTTAGCAGCCGGTCAGCATTATAATGGTCAGGGATGTGTAGGTCGTCACTTTGGAAGGTTTAGCGGTCATCTTGAATTGTTGGAGTCATGGGTTTTAGGCATACTCTATGGAGAGGTTACACTTCCAAGGGTGATTGATTAATATTTAAATAAATCATTTGCCAAATAGATAAGGCGTGTGACAGCTAGGCGCCGAGCTTGATTACTTTCATTTATACAACTGATTTATTTCGCTAGTGTACAGTTATTCATCTCAAAAAAATTCTAAATGTATGAATTCAATTTGATACCGCTTTCAAGGCTGATAGATTAATAATTAAATGAATTATTTTATTGAGCAGCGTATTGTTTTTATATCAAAGATACACCTACTATAAATTTTACAAACAATTTTCTCGAGTACAATTAAACAGTCCCTTAGTTTTACTATATACATATATACATCTGAATGATAATCTGATAATTTGTACAGTAAGACACGTCATAATTCGCATAACCTGATTTTGAGTTTTGGAGGATTCTCTTGGACTGGAATTCGATATTTATCATATATTTGCAAACATGTACATGAACACATAAACGTATGCCTACAAAACAGAATGATTAATACTTTTGGTCAAATAAATTAGACAAGCCACTTATTCCGCTGCTAGTGTGAACTTAACATATAGTTTTTGAATTGCATAAATTGGAGTGTGAAAGTCATACCCTGAATCGCACTAGTCTTTTAAGAATGAACTTTATTTTTTTGAATTACTCAGACCACCCGTTTGTATATCTTTAAACTTGAGAAATTGATGTCAATTGTACAAATATGAATGCGGTGTTTTCTATCCAGTATGAGTTCTCATGTGTCTGTTTAAATTGCTTAATTCAGCGAATGTTTTAGAACATAGAACACACTGAAATGGTTTCTCCTTTGTATGGGTTCGTATATGGCCGGTTAACTGTCCTGGTCGCGAAAACGTCTTGGAACAGATTTGACACTTATATGGTTTCTCCTTCGTGTGAGTTCGCATATGGCGTGATAAATTCCCTGACACCGAAAATGTTTTGGAACAGACGGAGCAATGGTGTGGTTTTTCTCCCGTATGAGTACGCATGTGATTTTTCTTACAGTGCAATGTGGAGAACGGTTTTTCGCATGTTTCACAATTATACGCCTTTTCTCCTGTATGAGTTCTAATGTGTTTGCTTAAATGATTGGATTGGGAGAATGTTTTAGAACAGAATGAGCAGAGGTGTGGTTTCTCTCCCGTGTGTGCCAGTGTGTGATTTTTCAGGCTAGATGAGTGAGAAAATGATTCTGGACATGCATCACATTTATACGGTTTCTCTCCTGTATGAGTTCGCATGTGTCCGTTTAAATGATGTAGTTGATTGAATGTCCTAGAACATATTTGGCATTGATGTGGTTTCTCCTTTGTATGGGTTAGCATATGACATGATAAATTATTTGATTCAGAGAATGTCTTCGAATATATTGAACAGTTGTGCAGTTTCTCCCCCGTGTGTGTCAATAAGTGATATCTTAGACTAGCCAAGTGAGAAAACCATTTTGCGCATGTCTGACATTTATATGGCTTCTCACCTGTATGGGTTCGCATATGTCCGTTTAAATGGTCTAGTCGAGTGAATGTTTTTGAACAGACTGAACAATGGTGTGGTTTCTCCTTCGTATGTGTTCGCATATGGAACCTTAAGTGCGCTGATTGCGAGAATGTTTTTGAACAGACTGAACAATGGTGTGGTTTCTCCTTCGTATGTGTTCGCATATGGTACCTTAAGTGCGTTGATTGCGAGAATGTTTTTGAACATACTGAGCAGTGGTGTGGCTTCTCTCCTGTATGGGTCAATAAATGAGTTTCTAGGTGCTGGAAACGGGAAAATGATTTTGCACAGGTTTCACATTTGTACGGCTTCTCTCCTGTATGAGTTCTCATATGCTCGTTTAAATGACTTGTTTGAGTGAATGTTCTAGAACAGACAGAGCATTTGTGTGGTTTTTTTCCGGTGTGGGTTCTCATGTGTGAGGTTAAGCTGCTTGACCCAGTGAAAGTTTTAGAACATATTTGGCATTGATATGGTTTCTCCTTTGTGTGGGTAG
Organism: Protaphorura armata; assembly: GCA_034700305.1. NCBI lineage: Eukaryota > Metazoa > Arthropoda > Collembola > Poduromorpha > Onychiuridae > Protaphorura > Protaphorura armata. The sequence continues at coordinate 4,966 of JAQIXO010001941.1, read as the reverse complement.
GCATGTGAACTGTTAAATTTTCCGCTCGTGGAAATGATTTTGTACATATTGAGCAGTCGAATGGTTTCTCTCCAGTATGGGTCAGCAAATGATTTGTCATGTGAGCTGATTGAGTAAATGTTTTAGAACAGATTTGGCATTGATATGGTTTCTCCTTTGTGTGGGTTCGCACATGAGATTTCAACTGTCCTGACTGAGAAAATCGTTTTGAACAGGTTGAGCAGTGGTACGGTCTTTCTCCAGTATGGGTCCGTACATGAATCTTTAGTTGAGACGATTGAGAAAAAGATTTCCCACATACTTCACAATTAAAGCGTTTTACTCCTGCATGAATTCGAATGTGTTTCTTCAAATCACTTGACCCAGTGAATGTTTTAGAACATATTTGACAAGGATGTGGTTTCTTCACTGTGTGGGACTTACGATTTGTTAATGATCTTGAAGTTGTAAATGTTTTTACATCTATTGGGCAATGATGTTGTTTGCCTCCTGTATGAGTTTTCACTTGTTGTTTCGAATCAGACATTGTCAGCTATGTGTTGATAATCCTATACAACGAGACAATTATAAACAAAATTAGCTTCGATGAATAAGAATATATTTTTTTTAAAATGTCTAGTAACATTTAGTACAAGTTCCTAAAAACCTATACCAATATTCAGGTTTGTGGTCAAATATATATCTAATTGTTAAAACGCGTACTTCGTACTCTTACCTTCTACTGCATGTAGTCGCGTTTTTGTTGAGTAGTAGTTCTTCTAATGAATTTTTTCTGGTCTTCAAATGTTTGCTCTGTCCAATTACAGATTTAATTAATTCCTGACAAATGATTTTAAAGTCAATTAAATGAGCAAAAATAGATATTCTTGCTCTCTGTGTTTATTTCTGGTTTTAATTAGTTAATTCTCTTACCTTTGAAAATTTTGTCTACAGTCTACAATTTCAGAATCTCAAACAAATTACAGTGCAATAATTTCTAGATATTACTGTGTGCACGCTATTCAATTTGAATTAATGTCCGTCTCGATGGCAAGGCTAGTCGAGAACTCACAAATCACAATGAATTCACTACAAAAACAACAATAAATTCTATGAGTCAGAACAAACTGGCACATGATATTTCACGAAAGGGTAAAATAGACCTGCCTTTTCCCTTCACATTTAAAGGGAGGTAGCCACTAGCCAGGCAGCTATGCATATGAGCCTATTCCATACCTACTTACCACTACCACCAACAAAATTAAATATTGTGTTTCACAAGAAAACCAATTTTAGAAAGTAGGCTGACTCACACGTATTGATTTTACTGACAGGGGAAACTATTGTGGTGATAAGAGCGTTCAGTAACCAGACCAAATTTTTCGGGTAGCTTCGGTATTAAAAAAAACATGAGTCCGAATTTTTTTGTCAAAGTGAAATTCTAACCCGTGCGAGATCATCCAAGGTCATTCCCGTGCCATTTAACGTAATGTAAAATAAAACGGCTAAATGCTAAGCTCAAATGCATCACCTTTTATTGTAGGCCTGTTACTGATAGCTATACCTTTCAATTAATATTTTGCTGATCTCCTTTTTGCTTTAAACAGTCAATGATAGAGATTCTTGACGTATCATTTTGAAATCAATAAAGTTATATGTACATAATAGATAAAAATAGTTAGGTATTCTTTTTTTGCACGGATTAATTGTAATTTCTATTAGTCAATTTTCTCACCTTTCAAAATCTGGTACGATATACAAATATGACTGAAACAATGTACAACACAACAGTTGTTCAATATGGTAAATTGTAAGGCAGCTCGAGTACTCATACAATCATTACGATTATTACATTACAAAATAAAAAACTAAATTCGTGTGAAGGAATAAACGATGAAGTTGGGCAGAATATGGAAGGCAAATATAATTACAAAAATAGACAAGCATTTCCTCTTCACACTTCAAGTGAGGGAGAGGCAGCCAGTCAGGTTATTCACGCGCGTGGTACTTCAGTCAAAATAATTGTTTGGTCCCAAGAGAACTTCTATTAAAAATAGGAGGATTGGAACTCACATGTGTTGACTGCAAGGAAGGACATGTGTTGGAGGGAATGCCTGATCTTCTGAACATTCCATTTCTCTTATACAACTTATTACAAACATCTCGCCCGTACAATTAAACAGCTAGCTGGTTAGCATTATTATTTGGGACACACAATATATTGCAAATCCCGGTTTTAAGTTTTGAAATTTTTACGTATAGATAAATGCAGGGTTCTGGACAGAACTCCACTAATTAACATGAACGCAACAACAATAAACTAATGAACTACAGAATGACACTAATACTTAATTATCTTAATGAGATAAATTATTCACAACCCCATTAATCATTAACGTGGACGAGAATATGAAAGGCAAAAAGGTACAAACAATAACAAAAATAGAGCATGCATCCTTTTCCCTTCACATTTATAAAGGAGGCAGCCGAATTCGCCGGAATATTATTTCCGTCACACAAAGCACGCACAAGAAAAGAGCTATTGGAAAGTTCAGTGACTCAAGTGTGTGTTGTGTGTAATGCAAGGAATGACTACTACTGGAGTGAAGGACTGCGACTGGTCTTGTTACGAGTGACGACCCAATTAGAATAAATTATTGACTTAATCTCATGTGGATTGTTGATTTGTCGGTCAATCGTATTTTATGTATTTCAGGTTTATTGAAAAGATGTAATAGTTTGGACTTAATTAATTACTCAAGTACAAATCCGACCTTCCGTGGAGTATGGAAGTCGGGTGCAAAGTATAATAAGTTATAACACTATTTTAGTTTTGCCTTTTCCTGTACATGTCAGTATACGCAAAATATTTTGTTTACTATTGCCATCAAAATATTATGACTATACCCTAATCTAGGATATGCAACGTCTGTATGAAATTGGAAGCATGTTATTGTGTTAAAAATTATACGAAATATCTGATACTAGTACAACAAAGAGAACAACTAGTTCTATATTACTTGTGCACACTGTGCAGTTATAATTGCGGTCACACTTGACTGAGTTTATTGTTCAGTTTCTTTTCCGTTTGTTTAATTTTTAGACACATGATAAATTAAATAGTTCAACTACACAAACCAATCAGACAATTAAACTTTATTATTTACTCCCTTAGCTTTATTATTTGCATTTATAAGGTAATCTTGAAAAGTGGGACACAATATAATCCGCATATCCTTGTTTTGAGTTTTGAAGCCCAGAGATGTTTTGAAGTGTGTTGATCATGATAAATGTAGGATTTTCATGGACTGGGTATATTCCTAATCAACCCTTGACAGCGCAGTAAAATAATACCCCAGAGAATGACATTAATACTTCACAATTATTTGTTAGTTTCTGAACCAGCTTCTGTTTGTTAGTTAAACAACATTATTTTAGATTGAATATGATCTTCTGTGTTTTGAAATCTTCTTAAACTACAGTAGATTGCACAAATTTCAATGTTATAATGTACGGTACCTACACAGTGTGAGTTCTCGTGTGTGTCTTTAAGATACTTGATGTAGTGAATGTTTTCCTACTTGTTTGACATTGATATGGTTTCTCCCTTGTGTGGGTTCGCAAATGTATAGTCAAATCACAGGATCGCTCAAATGTTTTTGAACAGAGTGAGCAGGGATGTGGTTTTTCTCCAGTATGGGTCCGTACATGAATTTTCATGGAATACAAACGAGAGAACGTTTTTGCGCATTCCTTACAATGATACGGCTTCTCTCCTGTATGAGTTCGCATGTGTCCATTTAAGTGGGCAGATTTAGCAAATATTTTAGTACAAATTTGACATCCAAATGGTTTCTCTTTTGTATGGGTTCGTATATGGTCTGATAAATGTTGTGATCTAGAAAAAAACTTTGAACAGATTGAACAGTGATGCGGTTTCTCTCCAGTATGGGTTCGCATATGTGATGTTAGGTTAGACGGATGGGAAAAGGATTTCGAACAGAGTGAGCATTGGTGTGGTTTCTCTAGCGTATGAGTCCGTACGTGAATTCTCTTCTGATACAAATATGAGAACAATTTTCCACATGTCGCACAGTTAAACGGCTTTTCTCCTGTATGAATTCGCATGTGTTTGTTTAAATTGCTCGGTGTAGTGAATGTTTTAGAACAGATTGAGCACTGGTTTGCTTTCTCTTCCGTGTGGGACACAGCGTGAGTTTGTAGGATTGACAATTCCGAAAACGATTTTGAGCAAATCACACAGTTGTACGGCCTCTCTCCTGTATGAGTTCGGACGTGTGTGTTTAAATCTTCTGATATAGCAAATCTTTTAGTACAAATTTGACATAGAAATGGTTTCTCCTTCGTGTGGGTTCGAATATGTCTGGTTAAACCTCCTGACTGCGAGAACTTCTTAGCACAGATTTGACATTGATATGGTTTCTCCTTTGTGTGGGTTCGAATATGGGATTTTTACTTTCTCGAATCCGAGAACGCCTTCGAACAGATTGAGCAACGGTGTGGTTTCTCTCCCGTATGAGTCAAGAAGTGAGCTTTCAGACCATTCGAAAGAGAAAAGGATTTCGTGCAGATCTCACACTTATACGGTTTCTCTCCCGTGTGGGTTCGCATATGGGATGTTAGGTTGCTTGATTGTGAAAATGTTTTTGAACAGATTGCACAGTTGTGTGGTATCTCTCCTGTATGGGTCCGTACATGTGATTGTAGGATAGACAAATACGAAAACGATTTGTTGCACGTCACACAACTTTATGGCTTCTCAACAGTGTGTCCACTAACATGAATATTTAGGTGATACAAGTGAGAAAACGATTTTGAGCAAATCTCACATTTAAACGGCTTCTCCCTTGAAAGAGTTCGCAAGTGTGCGTTCAAATTGTGTGGAAATTTTTTTGTACATATTGAGCAGTAGTGTCCCTTATGATCTCGCATATTTTGTTTTAAATCTGTTCCAGTTTCCATCTTC
>JAQIXO010001940.1:0-10946 GCA_034700305.1 Protaphorura armata | reverse complement strand
CGCATGTGAATTGATTAATTTGTTCGAAAGTTATTTAATTTCAAATAGGGGGAGATGTTTCGTGGACACCCTGTATAACTACAATATATAACTTCTACTCTATACTATTTTACAATTTCAATAAACACATCCTCTTGCCTAAATAGCTCATTCCTATGGGCACCAGTTTTGTTTGCTTATATGGAGAGGCTGAGTACAGCGGGCACGGCATCGCTAAAATTTTGGAATTTTCCGCCGATTTATGTTTGTTTACCCGGACTGACCTACCTAGTGAGGATGCTGTAAAAATATCTTGGTTCTTACCATTTTTGGTTCAGCGCTTATATTAATGGAATCGATTGAGTCGTCGCTCTATATAAAAGATACTCAAATTAGTTTTTCAGTCGAATCAAATTATGGCTATTCCACATTGTCACAAACTTTGGTTTCCCCAACATCAGTCTTGTCATCCTGTGATGGAGTGCAGGATTGTTTTACAGCTGATTTCTTCTGAACTCTTGCAAAAGCAGCGTATTGCTCATCATTGCATAGTCGCTTCAAATTCTCTGGTTTTGAAATTTGCCTACGATACCTTTCTTTGAGGATAGAAAACGGCCGTCCATTCATTTCCTACGGCAAACATATTTGAATATTAAGAGAACGATATCAAGGAAGTGATGGAGAATATTAATTATACCGACAATGCTTCCAATTCTTGCCATATAGTAAGGCCACCCACATCACCTATTGCATTCCTCGCTATCAATGTCTTAATTATTTCCTTGTCTTCCTTATCAGTATACGGCTGACCCTTGCGTCTAGGTCTGCCAATAGGTTGAAAATCTGGCTTTGTTTTAACATCATCGTCCAAGTCAGAACTTAATTCATTTCGCAGTATAGAGGTTGGAATCATTATAGCTTATTTTGTGCTTCAGTTTCCTCTTCAACCCTTATCATTTGCTTAGCGGCTTGTATGAGTACACTAGAAGTTGACACTTTCATTACTAGAAGACCATAAATCAATTTTTCATAAATAATTTACATACTTGAATGTTGCTTCGCCAATTTGTCGTAGATCATCACAGTCCGACTCTCTCAATTTCATTTATTTTAAAACGAGTTCTATGACATCGTCCTCAGTAAATTGGGTACCGAAACACCTTACCTAACAATTTTATTTAAAAATCATCAATTCAAACATCCTTGACATGCAATTTTTACACAATGTCGACTTTAGGATATTAGGCCACCTCGGACTAACTATACATATTTAGCGATACGCTATACCAATCCCAGATAATTATACCACAATTGCATTACATGCATTAACTAGGGATTGCACGTAAAGATATGATCGCGGTTTTTCTTTTGCGGAGCATGGTCTAATAGTGTTCCTTGCCTCTTGTCCAAGCATAAATGAATATTGAGTATTGATGAAAGGTATTCAAGGTATTCAAGGTATTTCTAATTCCTCTAGTTAGGTAGGTCATTCCGAGTAAACAAATACAGTTCGGCCGAAAATTTCAAAGCCTATAGCGATCATAATGGTAGCAACACGCTAGAATTCAGAAATAATGCCCAACAGATACACTACTACACCATAAAGTAAACAACCCAGTAGTGTAACGCCTGGGTTCCTTGCGAGGTAAATCCAGCGTGCACAGGTAAAGAGAATTCCAGGAATAGGAATCTCAATTTCCCTATCCAGAAAGAGATAAGGGAAGGCAAGGTCTCAGAGAGTACTTTGCAGTGTAGTGTAGTGTAGTGTAAATAGAGTGAAGGAAAAGTAAGGTTGAGATTGGGAGTGAAAATATTAACTGTGTTACTGTAGTTCAGTGGTCAGAACATTCTTCCGGCAAAAGAAAGGTCATGGGGTTCGATACCCACCAGGGATAGAGATCAAGCTGTTTAGCACAGTAGATCATTTCGTAAATGGAGATTCCATCACTCCTGTGATCACCTCGACGTAAATAACAACGGTTATGAATTTGTTTACTCGCAGTGCCTAACCTAAAGCATGAAGAGATCTTGGTTAAATCTATCTATTCACGATGTGAACAAATTTACTAGGATGTGTGTCGTCCCGTCACGGGTGCGCCACAGTAGAGCCAGCGGGCGAAACGATGCGGTCAACAAACGAAGATTGGAAAATTCTTGAGTCAAAGTCAATTTCAAAAATACGAAACTTCGAAGAATTTAAGGATGCGATGAGACTCTTCCCAACAAATGAACTAACACAAGACTATAACATGAAGAAACTGATTGAGTTAAATGTACCAGTAGCCAGAGTCAGGGGGAAGCACAACTGTCTAGAAGTTTGGGTTCTTCAGATGCGGCCCAAGGACTGTCAAACGAATTGTACCTGTCAAAGGGAGCTAGAATCATGTTGCGTAGTAATCTGTGGACATCTAAGGGACTCGTGAATGGCGCTACAGGGACAGTTGATGACATCGTGTATCGGCCTGGAGAATCCCCAGCCGACTCGTTGCCCACAGCTTTGATCGTGAAATGGGATCACTACAATGGACCGACTTTAGAAGGTGGATTATTCCCTCTCACCCCTGTCACACGATACTGGGATGAAAAAGGTAATATGTGATTCTAATTTTTTTGTCAATAAGCCTAAATCTAAATACTAATAAGAACTGTTTCAAAGGGAAATCTTGCTCGAGAACACAATTCACTGTGACGTTGGCTTGGGCGATCACTATCCACAAATCCCAGGGCATGACTTTCAAGCAGGCTGTAGTTGACGTTGGCGAGAAAGAATTCAGCGCAGGACTTACTTACGTTGCATTATCACGCATGAAGTCATTGTCAGGAGTTGCCATTGATCCCCCTTTCGGTTATGAACGACTGAAGAACATAGGAAAATCTGGTCAACACAAGGAAAGAATTTGTGAAGAGTTACGATTGAAGAATTTATAATAGTACTTTGTACATATTTGGTTTGTACATATTTGGAATATTTTTTTATATTCTCAAATGAAATAAACTCGTTGTGTTTTGTTTTAGAATTAAACTCATCGTTTTAATATTATAATTATTAAAGTATTTGTTACGTTACAATTTAATAGAAAAAGACCGGACAAAAGAGCTCAAAGTCTTTCATAAGAGCTTCGCTCACGGTAACCATTAGTAACGCACTATTGTTACATAATTATTAAAACAAAATGCGACAAAAAAAACCGGAAAAAGACCGGACAAAAGAGACCAAAGTCTTTCATAAGAGCTTCGCTCACTGTAACCATTAGTAACGCACTATTGTTACATAGTTATTAAAACAAAATGCAACAAAAAAAAACCGGACAAAAGAGCCCAAAGTCTTTCATAAGAGCTTCGCTTCGCTCCGTTCACTTCGTTCACTACGCTCGCTGGCTCAATAATCGGAACACAATGATTCGATTAGTCTAATCTAAAGTTAGGTTTTCTATGCCATTTGTTAAAGCTGACTTTGACTGACTATCCTAGTCTAAATTCGCCAATTAGTGAATGATTTACGATAAATCACCAGGGAAGGAACCAATACAAAATGAACTTACATTAGACATGCTTCCATTGATGGTTATCAATATTCTGTCCAAATTCCACTCACAATACTATTGTATTACACAAATAGTGTCTAGGATTTCGTAAACAATGTCTAGCTTTGTGAAATCCACGGAGATGACTTTGCTAACAATTTGTTATGACTTCCGCAAGTTATGTTTAACTTGAAACAAAATTTTCAATTCCTTTTTCAAATAACAGGAATACCTGAGCTAATTTCAATTTGATGTTCTCTCCTTGAAATCTAAAACTAAACTAAATGAGTCCTTTTGCACAGACACTATTTTCAGAGACGAAAGGTTTGGTTAAAATAAAATCGTGTCGCGCCGACTAATGGAATGCATTAAAGTTCTGAAATAGATAACAAGATTTCGTGGGTTGAGATAGAATAGAGTTGTAATCGAAAACTAAACCTTAAACTTTCAGATAATTAAACAAGGAATCATAGGCTCAAGTAGCTGATGATTTTCAATCATTTTATTGACATTTTTTACACAGATTCATGACAATATCAAACTTATATGATTATTGATATTTGGTTCATAAAATTTATTCACCCTTGTCAATAATTGGAAACAAACATGTTTAGAATATGATTACACGGAAGGGCCCACACGAGATACGGTTGTCATGTTACTTTTGGCGTCATAATCTTTCATAATGTTCTTCACTTTTTCAGCCTTTTCAACAGGAATAATTAATCCAATAATTTGACCTCCTTTAACGCAGCATCTAACACAGGTGGGTACATTGTCTCCACAAAGCTTCCGCATTTCTTCCCAAACAAGGAGAACGTTACCCCCCAATATAAAATATTGCTTCATTCGGGTTCCAGATTGACAGTGAGCTTTACTACATGGATCACCTCTGCAATAAAATCATAAATGAGTTATGGTTGGAAAATATCTTTAAATACACATGCACACTAACGAATCCCCCGAGTGTCGGATAGACACGTGTTGGATTCCGTCAAGTCGCCTTGTCCTAAGCGATACAGTTCCCGTAAGAACACATAAGTTGAGCAAAGGATGATAGTGAGTGGTACGGATGGGACACCATATTCATTTCTTGGTTCGTTGTCCCTGACTGGGATTTGCACAATATTTCCGTGTTGATATGGAAACATTGAAAATACAAATTTTTGAAATTCTTCGAAATGGGAACTTCAAAAAAGAGCATGGACAACACGTGAATAATCGATTTTCTAATAAGGGGACCAGGAAAAGTGTGGTTTTTATACGAAAATCTGAAATATCGAAATCTACTTTCTCCTTACCACTGGTGTCCTTGGTAAGCTTCCGAGACACTATAGTGGCTTCCGCGACTGCCATTAAACGCAGTGGCCACAAACCAGGCCAGAGCGACCACATGACCTCCCGCGACTCCCACTACGCGGAATGGCTTCAAAAACTTACCAGAGCGCCCATTGGAACTTCCTCGATTTGATCATTTCTGCAACAGAGTCAAAGGACATTGTCAAAGCAGCTAAATATATGGAGAAGGCTTACAAAATTGTTCAAGGGACCACATTGGCTCATTTGGCTGTCGGCTATTCAGCTGAGGTCATCAAACGCTCTTCAGAATCGAGAGGCTGCTAAGATTTGGCTCGAAAATTTTGATAAAGCCGTTGCAACTGTTTATGGAAAGTCTGAAGATTTTAAGGAATATTTATTGGAGAGGGGACTTTCGGGTACTTAATTTATTTCTTTTCTATTTTATATTTTATACCACTTACTTGAATAGTTTGTTTTTTATTTAGCAAGAAAAACTAATGACTAACTATTACTATACTATAATACAGTCTACGTCGTCGTCTCGTGTTTTACTTTATCGTTGGGGGAAAAAATGACTTAAGATTTTGGAAAATAAATGTTTGTTGAAGTTTTGTCGGAATAAATTGGACAAGCAAACTTGATCATTCGACCAGACTCTCGAAGTTATTTGTAAAAAATAGAAGAAAATAATTCGCAAACTTAGGAGTTTAAATTTTTACACTATAAATTGCATGTTAATCTTTTATATTTAGTAATTTTTATAAACATGAACTTCTAAAAGAGAATTTTAGTGATTTGATTTGATTTCTTTATTAGAGTGTTTTCCACAGCAGTCGTACATATAAATATGCTTATCGATTGTCTCATAATGGCAACACAGGATACCAAAGTACCAAAATTATTTAGTTCCGATTTCCTATTCTTCTATGCATCTGAACCCAGAAGGTGAATCGCATCCTCTCCTCTCTGGAATTCTGGATTGAACCCTTTTTCTCCAGGACAATTGAATTGTTGTCCAGTTGAGCATTGAATGTAAGATTTACAATCGTCACGAACACAGGATGCAACGGGTGCATTTGGATGTGTTGTGAACAATCTGTTGGAATTGGGTATTCTGTACACCAATCCACGTCCGGCCAAGCACATTGATTGATATTTGGATTGTAGAACAAATCAGCCAAAAAAAAACATCCTTCTGACTCGCCGCCTTTACATTCAGTGAAATAGGCACAATTGTTTGGAGTTGGATAAAAACCATCTGGGTTGTCTTTGCAGTCGAATCCTGAAAAATTAATATTAAAAATATAGTATGAAACGAACAGTTAGGGTCAAATCCTGGAACGGGAGTACAAAAAGTGTAAATGTCAAGTGAAGAAAAATATTTCAAAAAAAAGCTGGTCAAATAAAACTTTCGTGACTTGAAGAAAGGACGACAAACGTAATCAGGCCGACTAATAATTTTGCTGAGTCTGAAGCCATCATTGTTCTACAAAATCATTTCTATCAAAATTCTACAAATAGTAGTTTCTGTATTTTTGAAAATTACTGGCTGTACTATTTGTGTACCAATTTTTGAAATTTTGCACGGTAGAATTATAATTATTTTGTAGTTTAATTATATTCAGAAAACTGTGAGTGCTGAATGATGATTTTCCGATCCTGGCATTCAGGTTTTTATACAAAAAGCGACGGAATATTTCTTTTGAAATCACTTCCGGACTTCCTTCCTTGTTTTCGTACAAAGTTTTATTTAATGTGTGATTAAAGTTCAAACATGATCATACGACGAAATTCTAAATACTTAATCCGGTACAAGTCACCGTTAATTTTCCGGGTATAATTTACACGTATGATTCGTTCGTATGCGAATGTGTATGCGAATGGTATGATTTTGTTGACTCTTGACCCTGGCATTGAACTAGTTATGTAAACTTGAAGGTTGAAATCCAAATCAAATGATTGAACTGAACCCTGAGCTAATTTACTCGTGGAGTTATATAGTTTTGAGAATTTTACGCACTAATGCGTTAGTATTTATGGTGAAGAGCAGGCTGACCAACCGTCCCCGTTTGACGGGGACTGTCCTTGTTTCGGAGTGGCTGTCCCCGTTTGAAAAATGTCCCCGTTTGGGAAACCTGTCCTCGTTGACATCAGAAAGTGCAATAATTTAGCTTTTCTTTAAGAATTTCAAAAAATGTTCGGCAAATACATGAGTTACATTTTCAGATTCTCCGAATTCTGTGCGGTAAAGTGAGTTCAGATTTAAAATCTGTTTTATCTGCATTTCTGCATTTAATTTGGCCTCCGGCGGACGCTCCGCGCGGGCCGCCGCAAGCGGCGGGCGTCTACCCCAACTATACACGACCCGGGATACCTACGCTGATTCTCGAACTAGTGGAACATTTTCGTTGTAGGTAAAATGGTACTTTCTAAAGTGTCCCCGTCTGACTTCAGAGAAAATTGGTCAGCCTGGAAGAGGCGGTCATGCCCATACGTAGTATTTGTAATCTGAACAGGAAGCATTTTTGCGGAAAAAGCGTCAATCATTGCAATATTGTTTATTTGTTCATTGTAAACATGTTTATATTTTGTTGACCAGAGCAGAGTCAGGGAGTCAGAGTCCATCCAGAGAGTGGTCATTGTTACAGTTTTCTAATACCGGCCATGTCATGCTGCATGTTTGTCATCATTAATTAATTCAAGTTCAATTCACTCATATTGCGCTAATTCCTAGACATAAATATTTGTGAGCCTCTCGAACTCACGCATGCTGCATTTAAACAAAATTGATAAAAATAATGACGCATTATATTTTAGGTTTTGATTTTCAGTCAAAACAAACACTTCATGCTACCTTATGCTTTATGCATCAATATATAAAATGTAATTGTATAAATTTCCAAAAATCACAGGAGATCATTTTTAAAAATGTAATTTAAAATTTAAGTTTTTGACTGACTGGTTATCGCTTATCGGTGGGAGATTCTGATTCATTGATTCTTGTTCCTATTGTCGGAGAACAATAAATTGTTTTCCTTTTGATCTGCCAGTCTCTATAAAAAGTAATGGCAACTATGGCAGGGCAAAGAGAGCCGGTTATCTGGGATTTTTGATGTTGAAGTCTGAAGACTTTTCCTTAGTCAACCGTAACACACCTTGGAAACTAACGGCATCACTAATTCTAGACCATTCTTCAGTTGTTCTGCGTTCAAGGAACGGTGTCATGGTAGGGAGTGGTAATAGATCAAAGATTGATCCAAATCAAAGCGCCCACGATGTATCCCAAGACACTATCATCCTGTGTTTTTAAAAGATATTGTAATCTAATGATGTTAAAAATCTTTATCGACTCTACTTGTGGTACGAGTACGAGTAGTATTGAATGTAATGGGCCTGAGTGATTCATATTGATGATATTGAGGAGTGCAGGGCGAAATAGAAAACATTTTCGCAATAAGTTCACTTCACACGTAATATGTACGACTGCATTGGAAATCACGCTAATAAAGAAACCAAGTAATAAAAGTCAAGTCAAAGTCAAAAACACCAGTTCTTTCTAGGACGATAGGAAGATGTTATTTTATCAAGTACCTACATGTAATAATATTACCTTCTCAAGCCCTGGTATTAGCCCATCCCTTCCTCGTCCTTAAAGTTTTAATCGAACCTTATGACAATTCATTTGAGTGTTGATCTTCTTCATATAAATAGGCAAATATGTATGCTATAATTATAGTTCTCAGCCATTGAACATGTGATTGTAAACATTTAACAACCAATTTAAAGAAATTATATAAATAAATGGCTATCATTTTAACTACGTTTACACTTATATGAATTAATTTTCTGATTGATAGAAGTTCGACACTAAATGCCAGTAAACATACACTCCAAAAACCTAGGATACAGTACACAAGGACAATGTATTCGATTGTCGATATCACGCGTGGTGTCCAATTGGAATTGGAATTCGAGGTGTTTGACTCTCTAAGTGTGATCTCGCGTGATATAAGCCTTCTAATATTTCCCCTGAGAATATAGTCCTTCACATCAGACCAGAACTTACTGATTCCACTATTAGCTAAACGTGTTTTTTTTTTAGAACAGGACTAAATTTTTATAGGCAAGTTCTTGGAATGAATTAATCGTTTTCATTTTGATGGGACGAATGTGTGCACTTTGTATCATTCCACTGTAACCATTCCCAATCACAACACAGCAAAATACCCATAGAATGAACAATAATTTGAGTCGTTTAAAATTTCCTCGTTGAAACACAATTAATTGCTCCAAAGAGGGTGAGAAGTGAATAACTCTCAAGTTTTTGTGGTTTTGTCTTGAAATTATTTGTTGAATTTTTATGAACACGATTGACAATGAACTAAATGAGCCCAAGAGAGAAATCCAAACAAATTTGTCCATTGGACTAAACCAGGCATTGAGTCCAGACTCAAACCTCAAACGTATCATTTTGTTGACAACACGTGAATAATAGTTCAGTTGAGTCTGTTAAGATCATTGACAATTCCGGGCCATGTAGTAACGGTTTACTTGTAAGACTAAAATCTCCATTGAACACAGGAGTATTTGGCATGATCATTGGGGAGTAGCGTGGACCTCGGACGATCAACTCCTTATCAAACTTTATGAGGTCCTTAACATTTAAAAAGATATAGGGTGTGGTGAAATTATGATGAAGTTGAAGTTCATGAAATATTTTGGCATCTATGTGTTGTGGTTTGGATGATGAACCGTAAAATTCCCGTAGTGTCATTCCTCTTGACTCGTAAAGTAATTTTTGTGAAAATTATCCTAAATAAACAATTACGCCCCATCCCTCAAAATTGACTCGATTCCATTGGAGTATACCGGATAGGTATTCCTTAGTTAATGGCATGAATGTCATTGTTTTGACACACCAGTAAGTGGGTCGACATTGTCCGAATATGGCAAAAACTGACACTTCCGTAACACGCTCATTCGTATTATTATGAAGATGGACTCCGTACTCGAATAGGATAGAATTTAGGACCGCATGGGGTAAAGGAAATGAACTGTGGATTAATCGTGGGGTTACATAGATTACAAAGTCATGTACATTTCCAGCTTTAAAATATCCATGTGGGTTTCTGTCGGACCAAATATTATTCCAAGAAACTTTTTTATAACCGTTTGGGTTCTCAATCAAGATGTAAACACGGCAAGTATCTCTCAACTGTTCCCATCTTGTATTTGTCACCAAATAATCTGCTGTTTTAAAAATGACAGGGATTCTCATGTCGTACATTGCGTCCAACACACTATAGTCAACTCTTTCATTGTCAAATGATATGATGATCCCTTTACAAGTACTGTATGGGGTGAGAGCTGTGCGAAGAGAAAATCTATTACACTCTGCACACAATAGTAAACACAATAGGAGCACAATTTTAATGATAATCATTTTGAGCCGAATCGGGACAGGTGAGTGTGACTAATACTATTCGGACAAATCCAACATAAGATTTCAGGAAGGTTGAAGGTGAAACTCCAAGTTGCTGGTTGTATGTGCATGGCCCAACAAAACTTGACGTGTTTTCACATGAAGTCATACTTAAGTTGAGTATCTACACTTTTGTTCACTTGTAATCTAAAATGCTTAATCAACGGAGACGGCCATTGTTTATTAATAACACCAAGGAGACTGGACTGTATAGCTGATTCGTTTAGAAGGAGTCGCGATAACTCCACCGACTTTGGATTTGCTCCATTTCTACCCATCCCGCTGATCATAATGGATGGTGCATTTGTATTAGCATTTGTAACTCTTGGCATGACGGATGCATCGATCACTCGAAGACCTGTCGTGCCAAGACTCTGAAATAAAATCAAAATAACAATATAGTTAGTCTGAAACTAAAACAGTATTCATTTTCACAAAGGGCTCGCGTGCAACATTAAGCATTTAAGTACTTGTCATAAGCGCCTGGTGGCAGGGCCGGCCTTTGGGCCCGGCAAATCGTGCCTACGCACGGGGCGCCAAATGTAGAGGGCGCAATAGGAAAAAAATTAAGAAGTTGTTAATTCAATGTAGCGCTACTAGCTCCGAGAATATGTGCGATCTGGCTTAGATAGGAAATGTTACGGTTATATTAAGCTTAACCC
>JAQIXO010001939.1:0-10953 GCA_034700305.1 Protaphorura armata | reverse complement strand
CATGTATTGTGTTGCCATGGCAACTTCTACATTTGTCTGTAGATAGGGGGGCAGACATTATGTGGCACCCTGTACATAATTGATAGTTTTGTTTTGAAGAAAAAAAGTAATTCCCATACTATTTACGAAAAGGATTATGGACGTCTTCCTCCTCTAGAAGAATTTTCTGGATGGCGTGATAACATTGGCCGAGTCGGAAGTATTGGCTTCCCATCTTCACTCTCATCATCTTCAGTCGGAGGCCATGGACGAAGACACCCACCCGCGAGTGTAGTTCCAATCCCATTGTAGAGTCGAGTCGAAATTCCTGAATAATAATTCTCCTGGTCTGTATTAGCTAAATTATAGTACAGGTAAACCCCATAACCATCATTGACTGTTCTTGTGGCCAAATTCTGTGCCGTAGTAGCGCTCGTGACTTGGACATTAACAGCTGCTGGTCCAAGTTGATCTGCTGAAAGCCCTGGAACATTTGGTACGGAATATGAACCATAGATGGCATTCCAGCTATAATCCAGAAAAGTCCCAGCAATCATTCCATCATAAGTCAATCTTGAAGCGGCGGGTCCGTAGAAATAAAATGAAATGATTTTGTCTGGAAGAAGACTCCGTAGTTCTCTCAAGAGAAGAATGAAGGAAGATGCGTTGGGTTGTCCAGTCCCATTATTCCCATACCCAGCATATTCATCATCAAAGTCAATTCCATCCAATCCATATTGATTTACAGCACCAGCCAATTGGAGTGCGAAGTCACGGGCTGCTGCTTGACTTTCGAAATTACAGATTCCTGCCCCTTGATGATTTCCTAGGATTGAGAGAAGGACTTTGATTCCTTTGGCTTGTAAGGGTCGGACATAAATGTCAATTCCATCCAGGACACGACGGACGTTGTCGTTATGGTACAGGACAGCCCGACGTTGTGCGATGTCGAAATTAATATTGGAGGCAAATATGATTGCAACGTCGAATATTGGTTGTCCATTGGTCAAAGAATAGCATCCGATGTTAGCAAAATTTGTGTTGTTGACTTCAACGTACATCACACCCAGTGGGGAATTTGCACGACGACTGCACGCCATTTTGGAAATCTAAATAATGGGGAAAATATTATATTCGCACATTGCAGTCTAGGATGATTTTATATAAGCGGACTTACTTTTTTCTCGACTTCTGTCACCGTTTCCATGTTACGTCTGTTTTTGAGGTGTTAATAAATTAGGAGAATGAAATGATGACTAATTGTTCAAGAAATTATGTGTAGAGTCTCTCCTTTTTAGTGAATTGGAGTTGAAGTGTTGGAAATTGATAGTGTAAAAATACTGACTGTCAATCATGAGCATGAAAATTCTGATTTTATACAAAACCTGAGGTTTACACTAATTATAATTAAATGCGTGGATTTTGTGTAATTAGTGGGCATTAATTACTGCTGTCTGTTTGTAATAATAAATCCTAACTGATAAAATGTTAGAACTCATTATATTCAAATTACTCTTGTGTGCGATAATTCAATAGTTTCATTTTTATGTTCGTGTTTTTAGATCTATGATGTGCTTGGAGTTCATGACTTGAATACAAATTAATCCTATCAAATTCAGAATTACGCCTTCAATCCAGGTTGGCTTACATATATAAATATTTGCATCTCTCTTAATGTCTAAATTCTATTCACATTCAAATTTACATGTGTGCTGATTTGCAGTGAAAATACGTGCAAGCGAACCACAATGTAATGTACGTGTCAGGACTGAGTGACTGACCCCGTAATCACAGTTCGCTCTCAACAGCTCCATATGAAAGTTTAAATAATTGTAAAGTAACAACTCGATCTGTTTGTCAATGGGCGGGCGAGTCTAGACTATATTTATTTTAGCATACAATGTTACTGATTTTATTACAGAATTATCACGCACTTGAAAATCAGATTAGTTACTGTACTGAACTGAAGTGTTGTGTTCCATCAATTCTTTACTCAACACCATAGCGTTACCAATACCAGATAAAAAACCCGTGAAACTGCCAAATTATTATATTTGCGGTTTTGTATGGCAAATGTGTAAGTAGAGAGTCCCAATATTAGGGTGAGGTTTTTGATATTCAAGTTGTATGACCCAAGAGAGTGATATTTGTACATCGGGCACCTTAAGAGAAATTCAGCTGAATACAATACATCTCAATGCTATCTTTGATTGAATACAACTACGTGTAATGACAGGCCCATGCGCCCACTATTATGCTTTCCTAAGTGCCTGTTAGAAATTTAGAAACAAGAAAATGGTGCCGTTGATGATTCGGTCAATCAGCGTCATCTTGGCCCTGTTCTCCATGTAATACAAACCTCCGATTCGCATTCGGATTGGAGCGAATGAATAACAAATTCTCATTCCGATGTTCCTCCTCCGTCCGATACCATGTTTGACTGACTCATCGCTGCCCACCTTTCTGATCAAATGACGAAATTTTTCGGATGCACCGAATAGAGCACTCATTGCTTTTGCCGTAGGAATTAACATTATGTATGCTACAGTTCCGCAAGTTAATATGAATAAATAAATAAAAATGCTCATGTCATCTTTCATCCTTACAGCACAAAAAAACGCTACCATACCCGTGAGTGAATAGATTACTTTCAAACCAGGTATGTACAATTGTGCGATGCCGCCATTGAAAATCATGTTCATGATGTACAGAGCTCTATACATGTTTGTGATTTCGTCAAAATTCAAATTGACGATTTGTCCGGGCAGATGGGTTGAGCTGGAACATATTAATAGAAAAGAATTTCACGACGAATAACATATGAGATGTCAATTTTGAAAATTCTACTTACTTGAGCACTTGTAACCAGAATATGGCACTGAATACGTAAGTGTGTATTGTTACTGTGAACAATATAACCATGAGTACTACATACACGATCAGATAGGTTTCAATGATGATCCCGAGCACGAACATTAAAGTTCCGGAGCTTGTCTGTGGGATGGAGGAGTACAGATGAGCAGGATGTTGCGGAACCACGATGAAACAAACTGTAACCATCGGAATCACGGCGAGAAGCATATAAATCAATCCAGTTAGTAGTTTCTCCCGTATATTCGGCTTTGAAAATCCAATTTGAAAATATTTCTCTCCTACATATTACATATGAAGTTCATTTATTAGCACTTGAAAATATAAATGTAACAAATGTAATACCAAATTTAATGTTGAAAGATATCATATGGTCGAGGACACTGGCAATTCCATCACTATGCATCAGAATTGAAGAGAACATGACGCAATACGCTGTTGTATACATAATCCGAATAATGTGGAACCCGACAGGATCAAAAAATTTCGTCTGCTGATACAATTCCACTGTCGCTTGCATTCGAAGTAATGTGTACAAGCAGTATGCATAGACTGCAAGGGTCAGGAGTTTAATATAGTAAAGTTTCCATTTTGTTTTAGTTTTCGAAAATCGAAGTTCAGATTTTGACCAATTCAACGGAATGATGGAGATTTTACAACAAACATTAGCTACCAAACTCACGGCCTTTACTTCAAGTTTGGTCAACATTTTAGAAACAAAGTGAGCCAAAGACGGTGGTTATGGAATGAGGTGGTTTGAAAGATGGCAAGTTGATTTTATTTTAAGTTGGATTGAGTGAAGCTCACGGCCTTTTATGCAATGTTTTAATTTGTGACACTATCATTATAATAGCGGGTCCCCATTCCATGTATGCCAGCCAGTTTTAGAGTTAGAAAATCTTTTTGGTTATACAACGAGAATTAAGGGTTTCAAAATATATTTGGACAAATATTTAATATACCTTGAACATTTTAGACAATATTCGAACTGGAAATTGAAAGACGGAAATTTGTGTACACAAGAACTATGATTTGGAAATAATGAAATGAGTTTTAATTATGAAAAACAAACTGATCGAATGATGGAAATTACAGATGATGACTCAATAATAAATAAATCGAACGGCTCAAACAATCAGAGAACAATTTAAAACTCAGATTTATGATTATATTCCTAGGATTAAAACCAAACAGAACTTATAAATTAACTTTGGACATTGGAGGAGTTATGAAATTTTGCCAAACCAAACCGAGTTTAAAATACTCCATATGACTCACACAAGCTGTGCTTATCCCGAGTTAACATTGATCTGTTTGTTTAATGGTCGTCCGAATCGTATCGAATATCAGCGGTTAGGTAAAACACATACTTAATATTTAAGGGATGGATTGTGTGCATTAGTGACCTGATCTGTGAGAATCAGGTAATTCTGAGCTTCGCAATTATAATCATGCCATTTACATTAAATTTGAAAGTAAACAATTGGCTGGTTTCATAATAGATTCGTGCTAGGCAACGCTTCACAACAAATTCAAACTGTCCAGTTTGCCCAGAGCTTCTCCGCTTTGACTCGGCCAATAATTAATGCGATTCAAGTAGTATTTGTTTTAAGCTAACATAGAGACGAATGTGGGCTGAATATTAAATCTGAATATATTGCGCACTTGTGCTGATATCGATGAACTCTGCCTTAAGCATCAAGAGTAGAATATTTCCAAAAGGTTCGATAGAAAAAAGTTCGACCATTTGAGAATGGTTTCAATGTTGTCCGCGTTGACAACATATGAATACTAGCGTGTGAGTGCTGCCTATGTTAGCTGTCAACAACAAGCCCGTTAAGGACACTCTCATAACAACATAGATAAGGAAAATACATGTAAAAATATGACCTCATCTCTTCCGTTATCCTGGCTTTCCTGATTAACCAATTCTTCTGGAATTTTTTGTTATGATCCCCAGTGGATTCAGGAGGGTGGTGCAGCTCTTAGAATTACCGAATTTTAAGGGTTTCACACAAAAAAAAATATTTTTCTGAACTCCTACTAAGAAAGTGTGTTCGTCCGCTTGACAACGGAGTGTGTTGACTCCGACCTACGACCCGGGCCCAAAATTCTATATGTTACCGCCAAATTAATTAATTGGCTAAGAATGAGGGTTCACCAAAAGGAAACTAAATATTTTTGCAAGAACGTACTGCCATACGCAGACAATTATTTCCGAAATATTGGCATACATTTTGAATGGACAAAACTTAAATTTTAATGAATTCAACTGCATATGGTGAACCCTCATTCTCAGCCAATTAATTAATTTTGCGGTAACATATAGAATTTTGGGCCCGGGTCGTAGGTCGGAGTCAACACACTCCGTTGTCAAGCGGACGAACACACTTTCTGGGTAGGAGTTCAGAAAAAAAATTTTTTTGTGTGAAACCCTTAAAATTCGGTAATTCTAAGAGCTGCACCACCCTCCTGAATCCACTGGGGCTCATAACAAAAAATTCCAGAAGAATTGGTTAGGCAGGAAAGCCAGGATAACGGAAGAGATGAGGTCATATTTTTACATGTATTTTCCCTATCTACGTTGTTATGAGAGTGTCCTTAAGGACAGTATAAACAACAAACTATGGAGATTTTCCTGTATTAAAATGACCTCACCAACTCAAGTTAGCTGACCACCCTGGTTGACCAATCGACTTGAAATTTTTTATCGGTACTCCCAAATATGTGCTGTGGGGACGTCGCCAAGAATCAGCTCAGGAACCTTAAGGGTTCCACCGCTATAAAATAATATTCGGGGACTTGTCGAAAGGACGAATCGTCCACCCAGCAACGGTGTTTGGGCGTCGAACTTGGATCCGAGGCCCGGAAGACCCAAATTCACATTATGTTACAGCCAAAAGAATTTAAATTAACTGAATTCCACATGTGCTTGTCATTGTACTAAAAAATATATTTCTCATTTTGATTTGAAACAAATGGCTTCACTGTGTATAGAATAGTTCCTGATTTCTATCCAGGTCATTTTCAACAACTTGAAAACAGAATTACATGTTCAATCTAATTAAATGTTTTGGCGGTAACATATATGAATTTGGGTCTCGGGTCGAACTGCGATGACCAAACAGCCGTTGCCGAGTAGACGAATTGGTCTTTTCGACCAGCCCTCGAATTTTATTTTATAGCGGTGGAACCCTTAAGGTTCATCAGCTGATTCTTGGCGTCCCACAGCACATATTTGGGAGTACCCATAAAAAATTTCAAGTCGATTGGTCAGCCAGGGGGGTCAGCTAACTTGAGTTGGTGAAGTCATTTTAATACATGTAAATCTCCATGCCAGTCTGTTGTTTATACCGTGCTTAAATAGTGATCCTTTTGACTTCTGGGGCTGCGGCTGGGTGTAATACATATGGGGCACCCTGTACACGTCGTAATAATTATGGAACACGCTGTACGAACGTCCAACTCAATGCCCTTCCAAATCAAAACTCGTTCTTCACGATCCCGTTTTTGAGTCCTTTGAATTTTTCGATATCATGATGATATTTTTTTCGAGTTTTTTCGAAATAATTGTGATTCTTTTTAAAACTTTCCGACCATCAAAAATGGTTTGCACTCATTACTATAGGCAACGCGTTTGAATAAAGAAGGATGACTATTTCACATACGTTCCCAAAAATTATTTAATTACTCATAAACTACTAAGAAAAACGATGCAAAACCGTGTACTATAGTTTGAACAATTTGGCACTGCCTCAAACTATTTTAATCTTAAGTTGACGCATACAATTTGAATGTATAAACTGAACATTTCCATTTTTCAAACCAAAATTTGATTTATTTTTTCGAAATCAAGTTGATTTCTTATTGGTCGATATTATCCACTAGTCATTCATGGTTTGCACTTCCTAGAACCATAAGTAATTTTACTTCATCTTGTTAGATTACGAGTATATGTCCACAAATGTAATCATTATATGGATACATTCATCATTGAAACATCGTTGACCAAATTTATTTCATATAATGTTTTACTTAATATTTTAAACAGGGAAGGGTTTGTACAATTATATTATTAGTAGACCCCTCAATGCTTCCTGTGCCTTGTTTCCTTTTCAACGCCAGTGAATTTAAAATTTATGTTTTGTTCTCACAGATTCATTGTTAGAAATTAAGAAGCAAGAAAATTGTACTGTTGATGATGTGACCAATCATAATCATTTTGGCAATCTCTTCAATTCAATAGTTTTTAAGAACCCGAGATAAAATATAAACCAGACAAACGAAATGATGCCCATTTTTCAACATAAGTCAGCTACAAAGCTCACAGCTTTTACTTCACGTCCGATCATCATATTAAGAACAGTGTGAGCCAAAGACATTGTTTATGGAATGAGGGTACACGATGGATGGCACGCAGGTTTTATTTTTGGTTGAATTATATAGTGCGTATTAACGTGAAGCTTGTACCATTTTATGCAATCTCAGGCATAGATTGATTAATACTTATGCCCCTTTTATTTTTTTTATTTGGTCCCAAAATGGCAGGCACGTGTTGGAGTTCTCCAAATTCTCTTACTGTACAAGAAGAAACTCTCTTTTGGTATTTGTCCAGGAAATGGGTCATGGAAATGGTAAATTGGTCCACCACAGTTCTCGTCTGACGGCAACAGCGGTCGAGATACGGAAACTCCATTGGTCTGTGGATATGACTTACTGAACTCAAGGGCTAATCTAAATGAAATACTTTAGACAAGTGATTGCACATTTCCATGTTATGTCCTATTTCGTTATGATTTTTTGCCGGAATGTTTAAATTTTATTACTACATTCTTTACTTTATTCGTGAAACCAATCCCAGTACACAATTCAAACTAATGTCAGAGATTGGCAGCCGAATTATTTAAATTTCTGTTAGTGCAGTCGTCCGACTCCCGGATTTCTACGCTATGAATAGGTCTCCCGAAGTATGAGTTCTTCAAGGCTTGCTTGTAGAACCAGATACAATACCAGAAACAACGTAAAATACTCCGAATCGATTCTACACGTCTTTATTAATATTCGAGTGCAGACAACATCAACAAAAACATCAGCAACAGCAACATTTCTATGTAGCCATAACTAACAGCCGATAAAGTATTCACATGAATGTTGGGTAGTACCGAGGTAGTGCAGATGTGTTGCACGTGTGGTGTAGTGTAGGTTTGATTTGTAGTGCGAATGTGAAAGTGATACGTAGTGCAAACACGATGATGGGTGCACGACTATGACACAACCAAAATGATGTCTATGCTGCTCTACACTCTAAACGGAATGATTAAATCCATAACAGAAGTAAATGTAAAATTAACGAAAATAACGAATGGAGTGTTGTCAATTATGTCGCAAGAAGCACAAGGCCAAAGTATTGTCCGAATAGATTTGTATTATTTCTGATCGACCCTTGAAATGTTCTTGTCTAGGCGGCGGAAAGACTTAGGATAAGCTTTTGAGTTTGTAATCAACTCATTACCTTTGTTGCCGGCTATATAGATTGCTACGAATGAGAACGTCATCAATGATATATAGAATAAAAATTCAATGGGATTCAGATAATCATATTTATCCATAAGCGTGGAAACAGACATGATGAACATTGCAACTACGACGACAACAGACACTGACACGAGAAAAATATGTATTCTTCAACAACTCTGTTGATGATCTGGCCTGATCTGTAAAATATTCGGAGTTGTTTCTTCATTCCATCACTTGTGTTCCGATGCGAACTGAAGAAATAATTCACACATGTACAAGGACATCATGTATTACGGAAATACATGGCGGAAATTTAAATTAGAATAAATAAGTCTTAGCATACGTTTTCTTAACCATGAAGTCGTGAGATTTGCGAAGAAGAGTGCAGAGAAGAAACATAAATAAAATTGAACCATCATCAAACATTGCACAAACTCCACAGAAAGCAATGATGAAATGAAGTCCAGGAAAATACAAATATTAAGCAAACCACGCTAGCTGAGGTTCAGCATTCAAGACGAGGAGGATTGCAGGACCGGTGGAGATAACTACTATCTGACTTAACAAGCAGGGTCATGGTATTAACTTCCTCGAACCGTTATACGATTGTAGTACTATTAGTAGAGGTGCGCATAGTGTTTCCATACAAATTAAGCTGTTATCAAGTGCTCAGTGATATACTTTTTTTAAACTGATAATACAAATTTCAGGGCATACATACAATCAGGCATTATCTACAAAATTATTCCACTTTTCAATTGAGGTTTACATTTATCCATGCCGTGGGCATATTGGGCTGCATTGACACCGCCTACGCCGCCTATAGGTTTCTCATGGTTTCTCATCATCATAAACATTTCATGCCATATACCACACGTCATATGAACAATGCCTAAACAATATTAGAAATTTATCTACAACGCAGGGGCATGTTGCCTAGGCCTGGTCTACATGGCGTGCACTCGCTGGTATTGTAGATAATGCCTGTTTGTTTGTTTGTTTTGTTATTTGTGTGATGTAGTCCTGCATTCGTTACTTTCAAGAAAGGTTATCGATTGTCTAATTAGACTAGCACGGGAAGAAGATAGGAAAAAATTATTTACAACAACAAGGTCAAACAACCACGATAAGCATAAGAGCATGAGGCACGCCAAGCTTATGCAGATTAAGCAAATTCTTGCATCCCTGGGATTTATTATCATTAAGTTACTTGGGACAAAATCTATTTGGTCTCACTCCGATCAGAAGCCTTCTGGCCAAGGAATGTCCTGGAACATCCGTCATACGGGTGACTTCCCCTTTCGAGTCATTCACCACCAGAATGACCAGCCGCAGCCGGCCCCCGCATTCCAAGACCTCAAACTCCTGATCGACACTGCCAGATAGTGACGCACTAACAAGTAGCGGTGACAAATAGACGACCAACTGGATTATTTCAATTTATGTGAAAAATCCAGTTCAGTAACAAACTGGGAATAAAAGATTCCCTTTACTTTACTAGCTACCTAGCCCCAAGGTTAAACCCAAGTCTCACACCGAGACAGAAAGAATCTGCCTTGGCTAGACAAAAAGTCCAACGATTGGAATGTGGGTTTATCCCAATAGAGATAATTCAAACTTCTGATTAAAAATGAAGAAAATATCCAGAAGATGAATTGCTAGCGTATTGAGTCAAAGACAAAAACTCCAGGATTGAAGGAGCAGAGAAAATCTGGACCTCCGTATACCGTGAGCTCTCGACTGCGACTGCGACCTGGTTGTATATTTGGCCCACAACATATCTAAATTAGAAGTTAAGAAATAAGAATATTGTGCCGTTTATGATGCGGTCAATCAATGTCATCTTGGCTCGGTTTTCCATGTAATACAAACCCCCGATTCGCATACGGATTGGACCGAATGAGTAACAAAT
The DNA here is from genome assembly GCA_034700305.1 of Protaphorura armata. Taxonomy (NCBI): domain Eukaryota; kingdom Metazoa; phylum Arthropoda; class Collembola; order Poduromorpha; family Onychiuridae; genus Protaphorura; species Protaphorura armata. The sequence continues at coordinate 674 of JAQIXO010001939.1, read as the reverse complement.
CCTCATTCCGATGTTCCTCCTCCGTCCGATACTATGTTTGACTGACTCATCGCTCCCTATCTTTCTGATCAAATGACGAAATTTTTCGGATGCACCGAATAGAGCACTCATTGCTTTTGCGGTAGAAATTAACATTATGTACGCTGCAGTTCCACAAGTTAATATGAATATATAAATATAAATACTCATGTCATCTTTGATCCTTACGGCACAGAAAAACGCTACCATACCCGTGAGTGAATAGATTACTTTCAAACCAGGTATGTACAATTGTGCTATGCCTCCATTGAAAATCATGCTCATGATGTACAGAGCTTTATACATATTTGTGATTTCGTCAAAATTTAAATTGACGATTTGTCCGGGCAGATGGGTTGAGCTGGAACATATTAATAGAAAAGAATTTCACGACGAATAACATATGAGATGTCAATTTTGAAAATTCTACTTACTTGAGCACTTGTAACCAGAATATGGCACTGAATACGTAAGTGTGTATTGTTACTGTGAACAATATAACCATGAGTACTACATACACGATCAGATAAGATTCAAAAATGATCCCGAGCACGAACATTAAAGTTCCGGAGCATGGAAGTGGGATGGAGGAGTACAGATGAGCAGGATGTTGCGGAACCACAATGAAACAAACTGTAACCATCGGAATCACGGCG
>JAQIXO010001938.1:0-10955 GCA_034700305.1 Protaphorura armata | reverse complement strand
TCCGCAAGATTGACAAAATTCCGGATAAATAAAATGTTCCAAGACAAAATAAAATTGCCAGTGACCTTGGGGTCAGTTAGTATACAGTGTGGAAGGTCATCCATAAGGATCTTGGTGTGAAAACGAAAGGGAAGGCACTCATTCACGCACTGAAACCCTCACACATAGCGAATCGGCTCACAAACTACAAAAAATTGTATGAGAGACGTTTGGAAGGTCAAAGGTCAGAGTTTGTTGTGACTCTAGACGAAGCATGGTTCTATGTGCAGGACTGCAAAAGGAACGAGGCGAATCCATTACTCGAAGCCTGGGAAATCCGGTCCCGAATATGGCTACCAAAAATTTGAAAAGTTTTGTGACAAGATCATGGGGGTTGGTGTTATGAGAGGTCGTGGGGTCATCCCTCTGATCAGAGTTCCAGGGAATGTCAAAATTAACTCTGATTATTATATTGACGAAGTGTTGAAGCCGTTACTTGAGGAAAAAGTCGCAAAATTGTACCCAGGGGAGACCGACAAAGTTTTTGTGCACCATGATGCAGCCTCCTCGCACACGTCTCGAAAAACCACGCAGTATGCAGCCGTTTTGAAGTTTAAACTCGGGATGACAATTATTCCTAAGACTGAGATGCCTGTGAAGAGCCCTGACACAAGTCCCATGGATTTTTTTCAATTTGGTCTACTAATACAGAAGCTGTATCTGAGGCGTGCGTCGACTTTGGAAGGAGTTTGGAACGGTCTTCAGCCGGAGTGGTCAGTTGTAACCAAAAAAGAGGTCGACAAAGTGTACAATTCGTGGAAATGGCTCTTACTATTAGTCAGAGAGAACATTGGGGGACATAATGAGCAAACAAAAAAAAATCATCGGCGCAAATTGAATTCTTAACGGAAGTTTTCAAAGTGTCCAGAATATCTACGATAACCCTGTACTCTAGAATATTTTAGAAATTCCATAGAACAGACAACTGGAATTAATGTAAATTGAATCTGTATAATAATACAAGTCTGGACTGGAATACAAATTAAGTTTAGTCAAATCGTATTTCGGTGTAAGTCACTTATGTGCTTAATATAATTTTGGACAATAATTATTCAGTCACCTATTGTTAATATTTATATATAAAAAATACAACGTATTTACACAGCATCCAAATATTATTAAAAGCTGCGTATGCAATTGGGTCAAAAGATCCTTCCTTCCCCTCAATACTAGTATAGAATTCAATACGTGCGAGTCAACGCACATACTTTCTAAAAATGTTTGTCTTGTGCGACAAAAATAATTAATTTTGTCATACACGCACGAAAAGTACCCTTACTGTCTCCCTTGTCATGTGAAGGGAAAACGCTGGTCTATTTTTGTAATTTATATGTGCCTTTGATATTCTGGTCCACAACTTCTTCACTGTTTGTTCGGGCTCCTGATAGTTTTGTAATAAAATCGCTGTGTGTGTGATATCTCAACTTGCCTTGACTTCTCCTTGCCATCGCCTGCCACGGACTTCATGGATAATAATTCAAGTTAATGGAGAGCAAATAGTAATAATGGAAAGTATTGTGTTGTGTAAATTTTACGAGGTGAGAAGAGAAAATCTTCAAAATTACAAATAAACCAAGACAATAAGAATTATATAAAGATCATTAAATTGATTTCTAAATTAACTGCCACGAATTCATTAAATCATACAAACTGAACTCCATGAAGCAAACATTTGAAGACCGAAAAATTATTCATTGAGAAGAGTAGCCAACAGCAACGGGTCTACATACAAATACAGTAAAAGGTACGAGATTACAACGTACACGTTTTAACAACACCATTCCTAATTTCGATAACAATTAGACAGTTATTTGAAACCAAACCAGAATCCAAATCAACTTTTTTTTTAATTTTCAACGTATTTTTTTACCCTTCCAATTTTACGATATTTGTAATGCATTCATTGTGTACTTTGTGAACTTGTCCTGTAATCACAATGGACTTAATGTGGTAAATTAACTCACGTTGAACGACACGCAATATTAATTTATAAAATTATTTTGTTGTCATTTGTTTGAGATTAAGATATTTCTATGGTAATACCACGAAAGGTGAGAAATTTAACAAAAAAATACAAGCAAGTTCTTGAAGCGGGATTATCTAAATTTCTCGTCGTTTAATTGATTTCAAAATTCTATCAGGAATTAATCATTAACTTCGTGAATCATTACCTTGATACTGAAAAATTTGAAACCCGCAAAATGGTGGTGCATCTGACAATAACACATCTGCTTACAATAAAGTTAAGATTACAAAGTACAAGATTTAAGATATGATTCCTATGTACATTTACCAACCATATGTAAATATCAACATGTGTGCTCCAATTCTGTATCAGAATACATTTTTTCGTTACGAAATTGCCATATTAGACGGCTCTAGTCATGCTTTCTGGAAATGTGTATAATCTTAGATCTTTTCTACATTTAAGAAACGAGCGTTTCATAATTTCTATTATATTTGTCCGGTTGTACAGAATTATCAATACATGCTGAGAATGTCTGACTGGAAACTCCATCCGAATGTTCAACCGATCGTCATTCTGGACAAACTGGACGACAGGTCAATTCCACAATTCAATCACTTCTCAGCAAGAGCTAGTGCAAGCGATCAACAATTCAACACGAACAATCAATTTTCAGGAACACGTAGTGATGAAGAGACTAATAAATCTTGTCAAACAAACCATAAAAACTTGCAAGTGTGTTCTAAAAAGGTTTTGAATACAAAACGAGAGAATGTGAAAATGAGAACTAGTACAGACGTAGGACAACCTGTGCGTTGTGTTACGGGAGTGATTCTAAAATGTTGTTCATTATGTGCGAAAACATTTACGGCTTCAGGATTAATAAATCATATGCGAATCCATACAGGAGAGAAACCATATTCATGTCAAATGTGTGGTAAAGCATTCTCTCGATCACATCATTTAAACAGTCATATGCGAACACATACAGGAGAGAAGCCGTATAATTGTGAGACCTGTTCAAAAAAATTTTCTCGCTCGTCACACCTGAAAAGTCATGTACGGACGCATACTGGAGAGAAGCCGTACCACCGAGCTACTTGTTCACAAACATTTTCGCACTCAGCAGAGTTAAAGTGTCATATGTGTACCCATACAAATGAGAAACCATATCATTGTCAAATATGTTCTAGAACCTTCGCCCGATCACAACATTTGAATGGACACATTCGAACACATACAGGAGAGAAACCGTACAAATGTGAGACTTGCACGAAATCGTTTTCCCTGTTGACTTCCCTTAAATCTCACTTAATGACACATTCGGGAAAGAAACCACACCACTGTTCAATCTGTTCTAAAAGATTTTGTCGATCAGGAGAGTTAACAACCCATATGCGAACCCACACAAAGGAGAAACCATATCATTGTCAAATCTGCTCTAAAACGTTTTTACAATCTGCACAGCTGACAACCCATTTCCGAAACCATACAAAGGAAAAACCATATGAATGTCAAATGTGCTCTAAATCATTCACTCACTTGTGTAACTTAAAGACACACGAGAACTCATACTGGATAGAAGCCGTAGGAGTATGTGCAATCTACTACAGTCATCTCTCCATATACCGACCTTCCCACGTTACTTTATTTCCGTTCATGTTGACAAAGTTTTTTTTTAATACAATACTTCAGTTCAGTCCAGAACCTTGTATTTACCTACACGAAAAAACTTAAATTGTCAAAACTAGGATATGCCAGTTAATTTGTGTCGCTATCTACAAATTATTATAAAATATAAATAATAAATCTAATACAATTTAACTGTACTGATCGTGACTTGTATATTAGACAAACAATAAGGCGAAGGAATAAACTGACGTGAGTCAATCCTGGCCGAAATTAAACTGTACACGGATGTGCACTAGTATGTGTACAGATCAGAGTGGAATCCTAAAAAACTTCACACGGTATTTAAAGATATTTAGACGAAGAAGAAGAGAATGGTAGTCCATTTATTTAAATATTAATCAATCACCCCTCAAAGTATTAAAAAGATTTAATGTTTTTAGAAATATTTTGAAAATTCCAGTAGACTTGAAACTGGATCCAATAAATTGGTTTTGTTTATAATAAATAACTGATTCAAATTCTCTGGTTAGAAGTGAGTAACATACTTCTTTATTGACACATGATAAGTTGATAAATAACATACTCATAATGATAACAATAAAAATAAAAAACTTTTGTCTTTTGAGTTCACTGAAATATATTCAGGAGAAAACTCAACAAGCCAGTTGATTTAGCCAATAGTTTATTATAATTTAAAAAGCAAAGGTCGTCGGAGAAATAGAGAGGTGATTTTGGAATACTAAACACAGTCAATGCTGTGGTGTGACGATTTGTCCTTCTCTCCGATATAATATTAACCAATGCACTCAACAAGCACATGACTGTAACCTTCTAAGAATGGATTCATTGTGAGATAAAAAATTTACTTGACTTAAATACAAACATGAATAGCTGCGTGGCTACCTGATGTGAAATGTGAAGGGTAATATTTTATGGCTGGTCTATTTTCGTAGTAGTTTTGCCTTTACCTTTCATGTATACTCTAGTCCGCCTTTCTTCACTATTTTCTTAGCCATGGATTTTATTATTTTGTGACAAATTCATTGTGTGAGTTATGGTGTTCCCTTGCCCTCTACGAACTGAATGTGTTCAATTAAATTAAATTAATTCACATTGAACTGCACCCACTAACAATAGCACTGCAAAGAAACTATTGTGTTATAGTAATTTTATTGAACTTAATTGAACTCGCTGGACACACATATGCTATAGCTGGGTTTGTTTTCTTTGATTCAGATTTTTTTTTGTATTGGACCAAAAACCCTGAAAGGTAAGAAAATCAACTAATCAAAATTACAAACAACCCCAGAATTAAAGAATATTTATTTTTCATGGCTTAATTGATTTAAAAATTATATGACAGGGATGTTTAACTGGATGGAACAAACATTGGAAGACTTTCAAAATATTAATTAAGAGGAGTAGATGCCGATAGGACATTCGTATACAACAAAAGGTAATATTTCAAATTCCATGCGCTGTTCAACCATACAACTCCTACAATAACTCATGGTCGGATACTTTTACCCAAATCAGAAATAATTTTCGCGACAGCCATGCCGTACTTGATCGTTCTTCCGAATTCACGAATTCATTGTTATTGTTTTTTGGTTTTGTTTTTTGAAAATGTATACCTTGTATACTTCCTATTTCTATTGTATTTGTCTGGATGTACAGGATAATCAACTCGTAGCTGAGAATGTCTGATTGGAAACTCAACCCAAATGTACAAACGATCGTCATTCTGGACAAAATTGAGCAAAACTTAATTCGACAATTTAATAAGAGCAAGGAATATTCAGCAACATCTAGTGATAAAGTGCCTCATAAATCTTGTCAAACGTATTACAAGAACTGGCCAGTGTGTTCTAAGAAGTTTTTGAATATGAAACAACATAAAGTGAAAATGAACACTCGCACAGACTTGAAACCACAAGTGCTAATTCATATGGGAAAGAAACTACACGATTGCTCAATATGTGCAAAAACATTTAAGACTTCAAGTGCATTAACGAAGCATATTCGAACCCATACAGGTGAAAAACCATATCAATGTCAAATCTGTTTTAAATCATTCACTAGAGCAGACAATTTACGCACACACATGCGAATTCATACAAAGGAGAAACCATATCAGTGTCAATTCTGCTCTAAGAGGTTTTCGCAGTCAGGACCGTTGACATATCATTTCCGAACTCATACGGGAGACAAACCATACCAATGCCATTTCTGTTCTAAAACGTTCAGTAGAACAACTGAATTAAACCCACACATACGAACTCATACAGGCGAGAAGCCGTATAATTGTGAGACCTGCACAAAATCATTTGCTCAGTTGTCAAACCTAAAAACTCACGTACGGACCCATAGTGGAGAGCAAGTACAACACTGTTCCTGCTCAATCTGTTCTAAAACATTCACTCGACCAAGTGATTTAAAGAGACACATGCGAATTCATACAGGCGAAAAACTGTACAATTGTGAGACATGTGAAACTTCGTTTTCTCGTTTCCACGATCTAAAAAGACATCACATGACTCATACAGGAGAGAAACCTCACCACTGTGCAATCTGTTCAAAAACCTTTGCAGAATCAGGCCATTTAACATACCATATTCGAACCCATACAAAAGAGAAACCATATTCCTGTCAACTCTGTTCTAAAACATTCACTCGACCAAGTGATTTAAAGAGACACATGCGAATTCATACAGGAGAGAAGCCATATAATTGTGAGATATGTGCAAAATCGTTTTATCGTTCATCTGAACTTAACACTCATGTGAGGACTCATACAGGAGAGAAACCACACAAATGTTCAATGTGTTCGCAACGATTTATCACATCAAGCAAATTAACGTGCCATGTACGAACCCACACAAAGGAGAAACCGTATCCATGTCAAATCTGTTCAAAAACATTCACTCAGTCTGGACAGTTGACAAATCATTTGCGAATACATACAAAGGAGAAACTGTATCAGTGCAGAATTTGCTCTAAAACATTTGCTCAATTATATACTTTAAACATGCACATACGAACTCATAGGGCGAGAAGCCCTACAAATGTGAGACCTGCACCAAATGGTTTTCAGAATTGTCAAGCCTAAAAATACACATAAGTGGACATACGGGAGAGAAACCACCACAATGCGGAATCTGCTCTAAAGCATTCATTCGACCCACTCATTTGAACCGACACATGCGAATTCATACAGGAGAAAAACCATTTAAATGTGAGAGCTGTGGAAAATCGTTCTCTGAATTGTTTAATCTAAAAGTCCATGTACAGACCCATACGGGAGAGAAACCACACCATTGCCAAATCTGTTTGAAATCATTTACACAGTCAGGAGATTTAACATCCCATATGCGAACCCACACAAAGGAGAAACCATATGAATGTCAAGTGTGTTCTAAAGCATTCACTATGTTATGTAACGTTAAAGCACACATGAGAACTCATACTCGAGAGAAACCATATCAATGTCAGATATGTTCCAAATCATTCACTCAACTAGGTCACTTAAACCAACACATTCGAACTGACACAGGAGAAAATCAGTATAATCGCTAGCCATGTATAAAATCCTTTTCTCGTTTGCATGAGTTAACACACCATATTCAAACCCATACAGAGGAGAAAACAAAACAATGTCAAATCTGATGTAAAACATACACTCGATAGCTTACAATTCAAACATCAATCAAACAAACCCATGAGAACTCATACGAGATAGTAAACCATCAACTGCAGAATTGTGTTCTTGTGACCTAACCCAATCATGTGTTGATTTTGTTTATTTTTACAAATAATTTTTCTTAAGTGCTGAACTGCAGTCTAAACATTTTCAAAGTACAATATGTTGTTCTCCAACCTCCAACCCACTAGGAGTGAGTATTCGTTTCTTAGTATTTATACTGTACATAGCAAAACTATTTCAAAAGAAGAAAGAATATTATAGAAGATTATAGTAGAATTATTATTTTGTAAATGTAGCCTTTACTACTTTTTGTGAAATTCTATTTTTTGAGTTAGTACTTTTCTCGAGTATTTTTCAAGAAGTTTTTGGCTTATTTGATAATTGCTTTGATATGATAAGATTTGATTTGGACTATTGATTATGGTGAATTCTGATTTAGTGTAAATACATAATATTATGTATGTCCAGCGTGTTCATTTAAGTTAAATAAAATATATTTGTTAGGACTTCATAAGAAAAAAAACATAAAGAATTTCATACTAATGTAAATAATAAACTTAAGCGACTATTCAAATGTACGTACTGATTTTATTTGTAAAAGTGAACTGTTTATTGTACCACTGTCAATTATGACCTAAAATAAAACTCTGTGTATTCACGATGCACGAATTACACGCGTATGTGAAGGTGGACCGTCCAAATCGGGAGGCTAAATAAAATATCAATAGGCTGTATCTTTTGAATGAAATAATTTATAGTATTTAATTATTAATCCGCATGTAGTCTCAAATGTGTTTATCATACGATACGAATGCCGCGGATATGAGACAAGTGAAATACTTTTCACACATATCAAATTCATAGATATAATATAAAAAAAATATGTTTTCCATGCAGTGAAATATTCAGGGAAAAACACAATAGGATCGTGTTACACTTTGCACTCATTCTTCATTCTCGTTCCGTTCATGTTTTCAAATGTAAATTAAATCTAGAACCTTTACTTACACAAAAATGCTTAAAAACTCAAAACCAGGATACATATCCAAGTTCAAGTTATTTTGTGTGTCGCTGTGTACATACTATCATATAAATGTTAATAATAAATCTAAGCCACTATTTAATTGTACTGCGAGTTGATTTCAAGAATTCAACAAACAAAAATATGAAGCTAATAAACAGAGTCAATTATGAGAGAATTTAAAATTGTACATGCATATACACTGATTTGTATGATGGCTTTAAACCCTAAATCAAACAAAGAACAAATCAATAGTCTACGTGAACGTGAGACATGGTTTACCCAATAATTTATTATTTAAAAAAGTAACGTCTATATATGAGGAATGGAAAAGTGAATGTGGAGTATTATACGCATCCGAATCAGTTGGGGCGGACGCGGAAGAAGATTGCTTCCCTTAAGTGATTCAGAATTATTACAATTTCAAATAAAAAGGGCAATGCATATACACCAAGATATACCGCATGAAATATAATCCCCCAAGCACACGTGTGAGTCCGCGTTCTATCTCAAATGGATTTCTTAAATGTGAGCAAAAAAAAATTCAATTTCGACGATTCGACGGACGGAAGTAACAAACGTGCTAAATAATACCTGTCTTTTGAAATGTGAAGGGAAAAGAAAAGTCTACTGTTGTAATTATTTAGCTTTTTTGGTTTCGTATTCAAAAATCCAAGTTCTTCTTCACCAATCACCGTATTTTCTTTCCCACGGAATTTATTATTTGAGATTTGTATTTGTGATATATTCGTTGTGTGAGTTCTGGTTTTCTCTTGCCTTTCGACGAACTGAATATGTCTAATTAATTTACATTAGATTGAACTGCACACAATAACTCTTTAAAAAAATCATTGAAGGGTGAGAAAATTAATTCGCCGTAATTAAAAATAAACACAGAATTGAAGGGAATCTATTTTCATCACTTAATTGATTTCAAAATTATCAGGAATGTTTAATTGGATGGAGCAAAAATTTGAACGCCCGGAAAATTTTCGTTAGATGACAAGAACACACCTTGGCGTACAATAAACGGTAAGATTATAAAGTTCACGGTTTAATAGGAGGATTCATAGAACTATTAGACAGATTCTTTTACCCAAACCAAAATCGGAATTAATTTAGCCGACAACCAGCTATTCCATACTCGATCGTTCTTCTGAATTCATTATTGTTATTTTTGAAAATGTGTACATATTAATTAGTAATTCTCTTTTTCTATTATATTTATGGGGTCGTACAGGATTGCCCACACACACGCACAGCCAACAATGTCTGACTGGAAACTCCATCCAAATGTTCAACCGGTCGTCATTCTGAACAAACTTGATCCAAGCACAATTCGACAATTCAAGCAGAAGACCAAGCAATTTTCAACAACACCTAGTGATGAAGAGACTTACAAAACCTGTCAAACAAAAGAAAGGACGTCTATGGAAAATCAAAATAGGAAAGTGTGTTCTAAAACATTTAAGAAATCGAAGCAGGAGGAAACAAATGTGAGAGCACGCACGGACTTAAAAACACATACAGTGAAGAAACTAAACCAATGCTGTTTCTTTTCTAAAACATTCACTTTATCAAATCATTTGAACATACACGTGAGAATTCATACAGGCAAAAAGCCGTACAATTGTGAGGTCTGTGTGAAATCATTTTCCCAATCGTCTGACCTAAGAAGACATGTACAGATCCATACGGGAGAAAAACCTTACCGCTGCTCAATGTGTTCAAAAACATGTTCACATTTAAATGATTTAACAAAGCACACGCGAACCCACACAAAGGAGAAACCATATAAATGTCAAATGTGTTCTAAAACATTCGCTGTATCAAATCAGTTAAACGTATATATACGAGGTCATACGGGAGAGAAGCCATATAATTGTGAGATGTGTGCAAAATCGTTTTCCCAATCGTCGGTTCTAATAAGGCATATACGTACCCACACAGGAGAGAAACCACATCACTGCTCGATCTGTTCAAATAGCTTTTCACGATCAGGGGACTTAAGACGCCATATGCGATCGCGATCCCACGCAAAGGAGAAAACAAATCCATGTCAAATCTGATCTAAAACATACACTCGATCAACTACCTTAATGAAACACACGAGAACTCATACTAGGTAGTAAACAATCAACTATATGATTTGTGTTCTTGTGTCTCTTTTTACAAATAATTTTTGTTAAGTGCTGGAGTGTAGTCTAAGCAATTTCAAAGCAAATAGAAAGTTGTTCACCACGCCACTATAGAAGTGAGAATTCATTTGTTAATATTTATACACACAGTTAATATTTATACTTCAAAAGAAAAATTCAAAGAATTTTGTACAATAAATGTAAATAATAAACCTAAGGGACTGTTCAAATGTACCGATCCGATTTACTGCCGGTCATAATTTATGACCGGAAGTAAAAACTGTATGTACAATACGCACATAATATGTGAAGACGGACCGACCAAATTCAAAGGCTGAATAAAATATCATGCTGGGTATTATATTTTGAACGAAATTATTTATTTATTAATTTGTCACCCTTTACAAGTGAAATAGTGAACGTAATACTTTATACTAAATAGTAAAAACATTTATG
>JAQIXO010001937.1:0-10956 GCA_034700305.1 Protaphorura armata | reverse complement strand
AGAAAGATGTTCTGATTTTGATCTGTCTCCAAATAGTATTTGGTAACAATGAGCTGAGCCAGAAATACCGCATCAGTTCCACGCTTGATCCAATTAATTAGTCTGAATTTTGTCACTGAAGATTTTGCTCCGAGGAGTTGGAAGAAGCAATAAATGCACACCATAGTATAGAATGTAGTGTAAATTCGCTGAAAATAATCGGAAGTAGCAAAAAATTCTGTCTCACGTACAAGCCTATTAAAATTGGACTAACGCTTCAAATGTACAATTACCTTCACAGTTTTATTCTTTTGAATGAAATACTGGTTTCTTCCAATTCCGTCGACCGGTTTTGCTACTACTACGATATTCGAGAGGGCCAAGACGATATTACCGTATTTTATTAAAATATTGAAGAAAGTGTAAAGAAGTCCAGAATTTTCCCCATCAAATAAGGTGGAAACTTCTTTTTCGATTAGTTTTTTGTCTAAAATATTTGAATTCTTATCTGACGATGTCATTCTGTATCGAGACCACCACAATTAATATGCGATTCATTATTTTTCCCTGAAGAACCCTCTCCTCCGAGTTTCAGACAAACACTGAGTATGTTTAGTTTATTCTTCATAAATTTTAGCTGATTGGGTAATTGAAAAAATCAATTAATCAAATTACTTTAGATGACTTCGCCCATTCCTCAGAGAACAATGCATCACTGGATAAATCTAAAAATAATATAATTGGGCGTTCGTGCGCTCTAAATAACTTACCAATGACATGAGATAATTTGCATAAATTTGCAAGGGCCGATTAGTCATAATTGATCTTATTTTTCTATCCATAGTAATGACAGTAATGACATAGCTTAAAATTGTGTTTACTCTTTGGGCGGGGTCGTCCATATTATTGTATTAACAACTTTATTACAATACAAGGCGGGTTAAGACTAAAATATCACTACGTGGACAGACACCGCATGTCAAATGCCGTCCACTCCAGGTGCATAAACATACAAGAATCAAATTTTATTGCGATTTTGCCGATCTGATGACTTTAACAACAACTGGAATGTTTCTAGTTATGAGTCCGACCAGCTGTAACCACCCCAAAAATGATTCAAATTTGAAGAAAGTTTAGTGTTGTAGAAATTGAACGACAACTGCAGTGTAAGTGATGATAAGGCCGAGAGTCTGCATGAAAACAGTTTTATATCAGCTTTGAATTGTAATCATTTGAATTAAAATATTTCGACATACTGCAGAAAGAAAGCTAGATGTGATTGTGAAATAGTTCAAGCCTTTGAATCCAATTGTCTCTTTGCTATACAACTGACAAGACCAAATTGACATAGCGGCCTGGTTCATTCCCACCAAACTATTCGGATTTGCCCGAATTTGCTTCTCAAGCCAAAATGTGATTTTGTGTGCCTGTTTTAGACGATACTAATAATAATTTTAGGGTTACTTAAAATTTAAAAAAACTGTACATGAATTTACCTTAGTATTGACATCTGCAGCCAGGAGTAGAATGAAGGCATTCTTCAGAATAAACACAAGCCGCACAATGTGTAACCTATGAAATCCTTCACTCAGACTTAGAATAAGCTTCTGTCCCCAAAAAGATGTATAAAGAATTGTGTACAAAGTAGAGCAAAATATAAGGGTTGATAAGATTTTATTGACAAGGTACAGGAGATGTGTGGCACTCAAGTGTAAATCCATCACCTAATAAGTAATTAACCAATACAAACCTGTTGAGATTATTATTTTTCTGGCTCAACTGAATTTTAATCGACTGAATCAACTCATTATTGTAGCTGTTATACATATAATTTATCTTTCACGTTGAATTACCTCAGCCAATGTTATTTGTTCAAAAGCCCCTGATTTCCACGCATGTGTCAAACGTTGAAAAATTATCCAAATCGAGATGATTCCAAATATAAGGACAGCTTCTCCATAGTAAAACATACTCCAACTTAAGGCATCCATAATCATCCCAAACCACGCAGCCACATTGAGTGTAGTCGGGCTGACTACATTAATATTTTTCAAGATATATTATTATAGCCTATGATGGTACCTAACACAATGCATAGTGAGGTGAGAAGGGTAGCTCATATTCACTTACTATCCGTATTATTTATTCCAAATTGAATCATGTTCAGATTAGTCCCGCGGAGGAATTGCTGAGTATATTTATTTTTCCCGTCTCTGTTAGTGAAGTAAAGACACAAGCGAGATATTTGCCATACCACAGAAGTTCCCAAAATTAACCAAGCCATCAATTTGACCTCCAAACAAATAAAAATGATTAATTTCCTAGTGTCTTAGAATTTAATTATAAAATAGCGTACGTTACCTTGAACTTCCCAGGACAAAATATTTTAGCATTCGCAAATTTAATCTGCAAATTATCGGCTTCTCTCAATATCTTCAGAAAGATGTTCTGATTTTCAACCGTATACAAACAATATTTGGTAACAATGAGCTGAGCCAGAAAAACCGCGTCTGTCCCACGTTTGATCCAACTTATGAGTCTGAACCTTGCCACTGCTGATTTCATTGCGAGGAGTTGTAAGAAACAATAAATGCACACCATGGCGTAAAATGTAGTGTAAATTCGCTGAAAATAATTAAATATAAAGAAGTATTTCTCTCACAGTGTAACTAAAATTGAACCCAGCGACAGCAAAACGATAATGGCACCACTATGCTGATATTGCATAGTGTAAATCGGTGGGCTACAGGATTAGAATGACAAACTGGGTTAGTATTAATATTACCTTCATAGTTTTGTTCTTTTTGATGAAATACTGATTTCTTCGAATTCCATTAACAGGTTTTACCACTACTACAACATTAGACAGTGCCAACACAGAATGTCCATATTTCATTAAAATATTAAAGAAAGTGTAAAGCAGTCCGGAATTCTTCCCATCCCAACGAGTAGAAATTTCTTTATCAATTAGTGGTTTGTCTAAAATATTATTTGGATTTCTATCTGATGATGTCATTTCGCAACGACAAACTAACCACTTGTCCTCCGGAGTTCAAACATGCACTGGATATCCAATAACAGTTTATTCCTCGTAAATTTTAGCTGATTGTGCAATTAATCAAATTATTTCAGAGCAGTTCGCCCAGTCCTCGTTTAGAAAATAGCACATCACCGACAAATCGAAAAATAATATAATTGGGCATTCGTGCGCTCTTAATAACTTACCAATGACATGAACCAATGAACCCATGCATATAGACCAATTAGTCACAATTGATCATACTTTGTCATCCAGAATAACGACAACAAAACTGAAGAGGATAGAAATTGTGTTTGCTCTTTGGGGTGGGTTCGTACGTTGTATTAAAAACTTTATTTCCTTATGTGAGTAATAATAGCATTATAATACAGGTTAACATACATTTCCAATTTACTTGAAACATGACTCATCAAAAAGGTTCTGTGATACTAAGAAAAGGGCAATTCAATTTTACATTCGAAATTTTGAAAAGATTTCATACATCAAAGGTCATACCAAGTAGAATTTGTAGGAGTGATCGTACGCAGAGAACGACACATCATAGCTGAAGTAAAATCACATAATAAATAATTTTCTTGGAAAAGTTTAGTGTTGTAGAAATTGAACTACAACCGCAGTGTAAGTGATGATGAGGCCGACAGTCTGTACGTATCAAAAGTATTTTGTATCATCATTGAATTGTAATATTTTGATTTTAAAATGTTTCAACAACAACATACGGCGGAAAGAAAGCTGGACGTGATGGTGAAGTAGTTCAAGCCTTTGAATCCAATTGTCTCTTTGTTGTACAATTGGCATATCCAAATTGACATAGCGCCCTGGTTAATTCCCACCAAACTCTTAGGATTCGTTCGACAACACTTCTCAAGCCAAAATGTGATTTTGTGTGCCTGTTTTAAAAAATAGTAATAATTTTAGGATAAGATGAAATTTTAAAATTATGCATAATTTCACCTTAGTATTGACATCAGCAGCCAGGAGTAGAATGCATGCATTCTTCAGAATAAACACAAGCCGCACTATGTGTAACGTACTAAATTCCTCACTTAGACTTATGAGCCTTTGTCCCCAAAAAGATGTATAAAGAATTGTGTACAAAGTAGAGCAAAATATGAGGGTTGATAAGATTTTATTCACAAGGTACATGAGATGTGTGGCACTCAAGTGTAAATCCATCACCTATTTGAATTTAATGATGAATCAATACAGAAATGTTGAAAATATTTTTTTTCCTGACTCATTTTAATTGATATTGAAAAATTTGTCTTGCACATTAAAATACCTCTGCCAGTGTTTTTTGTTCCAGAGCCCCTGATTCCCAAGCTTGTGTCAAACGTTGGAAAATTGTCCAGATTGACATGATTCCAAATATAACGACAGCTTCTCCATAATAAAACATGATCCAACTCAAGGCATCCATAATCATTCCTAGCCAAGCAGCCACATTCAGCGTAATTGGGTTGACTATATGAAAACATTTTGAAAATTTTCATACGCAGTATTTTCTATCATAAATATATATTTGAAATACAGGGTGGCCCAAAAGGGTCAGGTACCCCCAATATCCTTTCGTAATTCTTGGGCGCAAAAAACGACGATGGCATATCAAAGAGATTGTAATTCTACAAATTTTGAATCCTTGATTTTAGGGATCTAATTCACAACTGCTCGAGCTATGAATTAATTAGTAAAATGAGTATTTTGGGCCACCCTGAATATCTCAGCGATAAAGGCATCTTCTGTCGACTTACAATCTCTATTATTTATTCCTAATTGAATAATATTAAGAATTGTGCCACCGAGGAATTGCCGAGCATATCTAGTTTTCGCTTCTCCGTTAGTGAAGAAAAGACACAAGCGAGTTATTTGCCATACCACATTTGCACCCAACATTAGATAAGCGATTAATTTGACCTATATGCAAACAAAAATATCAAAATCCTGGAATCCGAAACTAAATCAGCGTTACCTTGAACTTCTCAGGAAAAAATATTTTTGCATTTGCAAACTTCAGCTGTAAATTATCGGCCTCCTCCAATATCTTCAGAAAGATGTTTTGATTATTATCCGTCTCTAAATAGTATTTGGTAACAAGGAGTTGAGCAAGAAATGCCGAGTCAGTCCCACGTTTGATCCAATTGATTAGTCTGAGCTTTGCCATAGCAGGTTTCACAATGAGGAGTTGAAAGAAGCAATAAATGCACACTGTAGCGTAGAATGTAGTGTAAATTCGCTGAAAATCATCAAAAATATTTACCCTGACGTGGTCACTATAATTAGGTCGAGGCTGAAAATGTAGGAGTATCAAAATTACCTTCGTAGTTTTGTTCTTTTGAATGAAATACTGGTTTCTTCCAATTCCATTGACAGGTTTTACTACTACTACGATATGAGAGAGTGCCAAGACAGAATACCCATATTTGATTAAAATATTGAAGAAAGTGTAAAGAAGCCCAGAATTTTCCACATCCCGTAATGTTGAAACTTCTTTCTCGGTTAGGTTTTTGTCTAAAATAGT
Source organism: Protaphorura armata (assembly GCA_034700305.1). Lineage (NCBI taxonomy): Eukaryota > Metazoa > Arthropoda > Collembola > Poduromorpha > Onychiuridae > Protaphorura > Protaphorura armata. The sequence continues at coordinate 5,419 of JAQIXO010001937.1, read as the reverse complement.
TGAGTTTGTATCTGAGGAATGCATTTCGTATGTATCGTAACACAAACCACCTAGATTTTTGTTCGTTTGAAATATTTTCTCAAAAATCGTATCCTACGCGTTTCAGGCAAGTACTGGGTGTGTATTTCGCCCAGTTCTTGTTTAGCGACCACGCAGCTCCGGACAAATCTACGAATAATATAATTGAGCGTTCGTGGGCTCATAATAATTTATCATTGTCATGAGCAAAGATAATTTACAGGAAATTGCATGGGTCGATTAGTCATAATTGATCCTAATTTGTTATCCATAATAATAGTAGCTCATCAAAAGCGTGCTTTTCACACGAACGAATAGATTAAAAATTGTGTTTGCAGTTTGGGCCGGGCTCGTCCATATTATTTAAAACTTCATTTAGTCATGAACAATAAGAACATTATAATGCATTGTACATGTAATAACTCTCCCTATATCGACATTCCGTATACCGAAAACTTTATCATATGCAATGCGTGTCTTTAGCGAAAGAATCAATAATTTAAGTTAGAATAAATTAAATGGAATGGTGTAGGGTCTCCGGGTACATACACAAGAATAAACTTTTAATGCGGTTGTGACGGTTGAATAAATTGAACTACAACTGCCGTGTATGTATTGATGAGTCCGACCATCTGTAACCTAACCACCCCAGTAATTATTTTCAGTTTTGAAACAGTAAATCAGTTATGATTTAATAAAATATGTAATTCCATTTACCGCTGAAATAAAAGCGGATGTGATGGTAAAGTAATTCAAGCCCTTAAATCCAATCGAATCTTTGTTGTACAATTGACATGTCCAAATAGACATGACAGCCGCTCCAATCTTCGCAAAATTCTCAGGGTTGGATCGACAACAATTTTCCAGCCAAAATGTAATTCTGTGGGCCTTAGAAAAGATTATAGATATTTCTAAGATGAGATCAGCCTAATAATTTTGATAATTATTAAGGTGCGATACCTTGGTGTTTACATCTGCGGCCAGGAGTAGGATGAATGTACTCTTCAGCATAAAAACAACCATTATTATGTGCACTCTTCCAAATTCCGCACCCTGTAAGACATGATTAGCCCAGTAACAAGAGCAAAGAATTGTGTACAGTGTGAACCATAATATGAGAGGTGATAGGATTTCATTCGTCAAGGAAATCAAATTTGACGCACTCAGGTGTAAATCCATGACCTGAGATGAGAGTTTTTTCAGTTTTATGGTTTCCATAATTGTCCCCACAAGACAAGCGACTTCGTTCAAAGTAGGGCTGACTGTAAGGAAAATTAATGCATCGAATTGGAGAACTTTAAAAAAAAAATTGGTAATTAGAAAAATTGAAGTTTTATTTTACGGTTATTAAGTTTAAAATCCACAAGATTAAGAGTTGAAGCTCGGATGAAAGAGCGGGTGAATTTTCCTACGCCATCCGGTGTAATCAGAAGAATACCAATGTGAGTAACTCCCCATATTGCTATTCCTCCCGAGATAAAATATGCTAACAATTTCGCCTGTAAACAAAAATAAATTATGCGTCTAGAATTTAATAAATAGTTAGCATTAGACACAAATATAACCTTGAATTTCCTTGGGAAAGAAAACGTTGAATCTCGCGAATTTCATTTGTAGCTTGTCAGCTTCCTTTAAGCAGTTGAGTCTTGGGAGTCAGAGAAGACGGTCGCAAGTTGGCTCAGGTCCCGCCGTGGGGTTAGAGTCAACGAGTATCTTTGGACTCTGTTCCCTTTAAGGACTCAACTCACAAATTGCGTTCTTGGTTATCTCCATTTATTATCAATATAAATTGGAGTTTAGCTTCATCATGTATTGTGCTGGATATTTGGAGAATGACGTAAACCCGAAAAAACAAACAAACAAACAAATAACATTGTCAAGAGAAAGTTTTGACTTGTCTCGGATTCTAAATAATATTTAATAACAATCATCTGGCCCAAATACACTGCATGAGTCCCCCGTTTGATCCAATTAATCAATTGGAAATTCGTCACAGCAAACTTCTCAACGACGAGTTGAATGAACCAAAATCCACAAACGATTGCATAGAAAAGACAATAAATTCTCTAGAAAAGCAATCAGAACATTCACCATTCAGAAATGCATCAACATAGACCAATTATCCGATTTGTTAACTTTCACCCGACAATCTGACATTCTTTAAATCGACTTACCTTTACTGACTTGCTCTTTTGAATAAAATACTGAATTTTCCCATCACTGGTCACCGACTTTTCAATTGTAAATGACAATGACAATATGGCATGACCATATTTGAATAAAATATTGAAAAATGTGTAGAACAGTCCAGATTCTTTATCTGTTTCCAGTGCATCTCTTATTAAAACGCGTTTCTCCTTTTCTTTTTCAATTAAAATGTCAGAGCTTCCATTCGGTGATTAAAAATATTCTGAATTAATTATACGGTTCGATTCCAACTACATTGTTAGTTTCGAACTTTTTTTTAGACAAAATTGGTGGGTTATCTCATTGAGGAGGAAAAGTGGTGTGGGGTGTAATTCATGTCTGGATTTTTTCCAACACATTGGGTGGAAAAGCAAGATACACTCGATCATTCATCCGAGCCTCAACACTTAATCTCATGGATTTCGAACTTAACAATCGTAACATGTTTCAATTTGGAAATTCATACAAAAAAATGTATTCCAATTTGACCGGATACCTTTTTTTCAGTCGACTCTACCGTAATCAGCGTGGCTTGTTTCTTGGGTACAATCATGGAAACGATAATTTGGACCATATGTTATTTTGGAGATGCTGTAGTCATATTTGCCGTCATTTCTATCTGGATAGTTTTTCAACGATTGGTACATGCATTAAAAACAGGAACTTTGGACAATGAATTAGTCGCGCAGGTAATTTGGCATTTAGCATTTACCACATTTCTCAGGAATCTATACTGGATAATTAATTCCAAGAAAATATTTACAGGTCATGGACCTACATTTGAGTGCAACTAATCTGATTTCTTTGATGAATGAAATTTTGTGGACACCAATGCTGTGCTCCATTGTGTACACAATCATTTACGCGTGCTTTTGGGCTAATCATATCATTAGGAGTCCAGAAATTACTAGAGTTCACATGATATTGGTTCTGTTTACTCTGAGAAATGCTTTCATTGTACTTTTGGCTGCGGATGTGAACACCAAGGTATTTAGAATTAGGTCTTAAGGGAGGTATGGTCTTCAAACTTCAATTCATTTAAAAAATAATGCCATGCAATGCATATACGCACAGGCTCACAAAATCACATTTTGGCTTGAGAATTGCTGTCGATCAAACCCCGAGAGCCTTGCGAATATTGATCCGGCCGCAATGTACATTTGGACATGTCAATTGTACAACAAGGATTCCATTGGATTCAAGGGCATGAACTATTTTACCATCATATCTGTGTTTGTCTCAGGGGTATGTGGACAGAACCTAAAGTGTACAAAATAATATCTTACTTTATTGTACCAAATGAGTTATTGAAACTATATTTTATTAATTCTTTTGGTATTCAGATGCTGGGGCTCATCATAACCTACACTGCAGTTGTCATTCAATTTATTAAACCAGCAAAACCGCATTAAAATTTTATTCTTGTGTGCATCCTCTAGTTCAGTGTAAAATGAAATTGGGGAAAATATTTCCCGGACATACTGTATATTCTAGGATTAAAATTCGGTATAATAAAGAATAAGCTTTTTCTGAATTCATTTTTGGTCTAACATGATGTGATTAGATTGATTAATTAATGGAAGTGTTCTAAGATAATTATGTGCTATGACGCGCGCGTGTACTTTCATCCACTCAATGAGTTCAATCATTTTTTAGCAAAAACCGAAACGATTCTATTCTGATCCTCCCAACAAGTAAATAGAGAATTCACATGAATACTCAATTTAATCACCCTAATTGAATTGGATGACGTTTGTTTTGATAGTTTCGATACTCTAGACATAAAATTATAGTGGGTAATCCGGTCTATCCGGAAATTAATTGTTCACGTGATGCTCACGATATGTAGTAATTCGGTTTTCCAATTTCCAACTAAAAACGAATTGAATGTGTCTCGGGAGTCAAATTAGTTTTTATTCTCGAATTATCACAATTTAGCATGGCATAGAATTGCAGTCTGTAAACGAGGTTTGAACAACTATGGCATTGCCGAATGGAAGCTCTGACATTTTAATTGAAAATGAAAAGGAAAAACGCGTTTTAATAAAGGATCTAGCGGAAAAAGAAGAGGAATCTGGACTGTTGTATACATTTTTCAATATTTTATTCAAATACGGCCATGCCATATTGGCTTTATCATTTACAGTTGAAAGGTCGGTGAATAGTGATGGGAAAAATCAGTATTTTATTCAGAAGAGCAAGGCAGTAATGGTAATTTGATCAAAAGAATGTTTTCATCTGTCAGATTACTTGTTAAATGGCAACATACCAATTGCTTTATATTTTCTAGAGAATCTATTGTCTTTTCTATGCAATTGTATGTGGATATTGGTTCATCCAACTCATCGGTGAAAAATTTGCTGTGACGAATTTCCAACTGATTAATTGGATCAAACGTGGCACCCATGCAGTTTTTTTGGTCCAGCTGGTTATCATTAAATATTATCTGGAGTCCGAAACAAGTCAAAATTTTCTATTGAGAATGTTAAGAGAAGCCGATGAACTACAACTGAAGTTTGCAAATCTCAATGTTTTGTTTCCCAGCAAATTCAAGGTTATATTTGCTTTCAATATTTTTCAATTTCATAATTTTTTATTAAATTCCGGACGCGTAGTAGTATATTTGTTTTTACAGGCGAAATTGTTAGCTTATTTCATCGCGGGAGGAACAGTAATATGGGGAGTTACTCAGACTGGCATTTTTTACAGTACACCGGATGCTGTAGGAAAATTCACCCGCTCTTTCATCCGAGCTTCAACTCTTAATCTTGTGGATTTTAAACTTAATAATCGTAATAAAGTTGATAAAGTCTATAAAGCTGTGATAATTTTCCTTGCAGTCAGCCCTACCGTGAACAACGTCGCATGTCTGCTGGGGACAATTAATGTTTTGAAATGAAATGTGGGCCAGGAAGTGGAATCGGATGGAAGGTTGGAAGGAGAGATTGAGGTTGATGACCTTGACCCTGATTGCCGAAATGAGCATTGGACCATAAGCATAGATTGGTGCATTGGACCATAAGCTCCGTTTGGGTCATCCTGGTTTGTAGGGCCAATGTAGACGCTGGTTGGGCCAGTGTGTCACCGGATTTTGATGATTTTCATGTGGGTAGTTATTTCTATAGGGGTGTTCTCCGTGACCCCTGCCTTGACCTTGTGGTCTGAACGCCATTGACGCTTGAGTCGAAGTCTATTTAACTCAAACCCAGGGAAG
>JAQIXO010001936.1:0-10960 GCA_034700305.1 Protaphorura armata | reverse complement strand
GAATGAAGCTTCTCCCACCATTGAGTCATTGAATGTAGCAAAAAGTAATAATTTCCCATTCGGACTCACCCAAAAAGCTTTCGGTGTTTTCAGAATCTCAACTGCAAATATTTTTCAAAATTGAAGTTAATTTTTGTTAATAAAACTATGTTTCTTTAACTACCTTCATAGAGCCAATTCGGCAAACCATTGAAAATGACACCTTCCTGTCCAGACCTCGTTATCCGAAATGCATTTTCAGTACTCTCAAACGTTGGTTTGTAGTAAATTTCATTTTTGTACACGAGAATCAGAGAATGACCTCGTGGTCCCCATTCTGCGTACTGAAGCTCCACTTCTGCTGACTCCGCAGCTGTCCAATGTGTCTTTTCTAATTTGAAAGGTGTGACTGGTGTATGGAGTCTAAAATTTAAAATTTACAATTTTTTAGCAAAATAAAACAAATATTTTTGGGGTCAAAGGTCAAGAAATTTTACTACTTACTCTTGGTCAATGTCATAGACTGTGTACTTCGCCAAAGATGAGTGCTCCCATTTGGGTCTCACGTCATGAGTCAGTAATATAAATTTTCTGTCTGGTGATACGCTGAATTTTCTAGCTTTGAGGCGGAGCTAAAAATTTAAATAAAAAATGGCTGTATGGCGCGAAAATTCAAACAAATGTAGAATTTCGAAATGAAGTGCGCAGGAATTGAACTCGGGACTTCATGAACCAAGTCCGACGTCTAGTGTACCACGCTATGCTTCCACACCCCCAAAAAATATGTTTATACTTACGATTGTCGTGTTGGCCACTAAAGGGTTGAACGTAAAAGTGTCTGCGTCAAAAATTGTGAGTCTGTCCAAATCGTCTTGAAATAAAATTTCATTCCCTGCAGTAGACAAGAAAAAAAACAATTTGTTAAATGGAACGACCTGTGTCTGGATTACATGGTACACATTAGGTTAAGGTACCTGAAATCCATGAGCCATTGAATGGTTTGTGAGAGAATCGTTTAGAGGACAAATCGTCCAGAGTGATTTTCCTTCCTTTGACCCTTGGACCATCATCTGGAGGACGAAGTAAATAAATGGCCAAGAGAATGAGTCCACACACGGCACAAATGACCAGGAGAGAAATCAAAATTCCTTTGTAGTTCCTTTGACTCGGAGTCGAGGCCACGAGTTCCTGGAATCACAGAACGCATAAGTCTCATTCAATTACAAGTCAAGGCATGTGTAGTTAATGGACACTCATTTAACTCTACTGGATTTCGTATTACTACAGGGTGGTTCATATGTATGTCCTTTGGTATGACTGAATTATATCTAGAATTTCATTTGATAAAGTGGGACAGAAATTTTTGACCACCCTGTATGATCTTCTCAGGTAAATGGAGTCACCAGTTGGCCGGCTAAGGCTAGTAACCTACGTTTGCCAAGGAAATAAAATCTGGCTCTGCTGCTTTACGCGTCATTACATTTTGTACACTTAAGGCTAATGAGACGTTTCAATTCAATCTGGTTCCATTGGACACAGTAGTACGTAGAAATTGAATTTCCACCTGAGACTACTGTACTAATCCCTTGGGAATATTTGATTCAATAAAACTTTACATCGCAAATCGTAAATCGCAATCGCACCTCGAAGTTACTCGTAAGAATTCCCTCCTTTTTCTTCAGAAAGATACGGGTGGCTCCTTATCATTCCGCTAAAATGGGAAATTTCTTCTGGCACACCCTGTAAACCTTGTGTACACATTGACTGCCTTCAAAGATCTTTGTCTTCCGCGGGGGCATTCATTCATGGCTTACACTTGCACAGGGGAGAGCATATACTAATGAGCTGTTACAGGTATAAAATCTTTGAGAAAGCAAACGAAGAAATTGTAAGTACTTGAAAAACATACTAATGAAATCTTTGGAGATGGATGCCATTGCAACGGTATGGATTGAGAAGAGTGAAGTGAAGGAGAGAAACGTTAAAATATCATGGGATCTGTGTGTGTACATGCGGATCCGGCTTTGAGTCAACATTCAATTCTGAGGAATTCGAGTGGCAAGGAAAACACTTCAGCTGACACGAAGATTTTATGATCTACCCGCATTTCTATTTACTACGGGTACATTCCCTAGTATTAAAATGAAAAGTAACACCCCAGAATCTTCCCTCGTAAGACATAAGATCTTCCTTCCTGACTGGATTAAATGTGTGAACTCTAGCCAGGTCGACTTTCTTTGAATTCTTTTTCGTTTACGTTGGATTTTTTCAACTTCTTTCTCTCTCTGGCACTTTCAAGCACTTTCTGACAGAAACGAGATGAGACGTGCGTACGTGAGAGTAGAAGTAGAAGTAGAAGTGAAAGTGTGTCTCTAGCAGTAGTAAGTAAAAAACAAAGACTATGGACTAAAGTGAACTAAAGTGGTAATCTGTCACATGGGGATGAGTGAACTCCGCAATCAGTCCCTCATTCACCCAATCCTCCATTTAACAAATTCTAGGAGACAAGAGGGCGTGGGCGTAGCCGCAAATCAAGTAGGAAAAAGAAAAGAACAAGGACCCAATTTATGTACCTCACTAATGCACTTGAACACTTACTCCGATGGAACCCACAAATAGTTTCTTACGAGGGAATCTTTTCCCATGTCACAGTTACCAACTACTAGGGGTGCCCATCCTAAGCCAGTTTTAACTAATTATTATTCCAAGTCCAATCTATATGGAAAACTATTGCCTTCTACCTGCCCATTCTTACATGAAAAAAAATAGTTCAGCTTAAATTATTGATTTTTAAAATTGTCACCGACAAAAATTCGCCGTCACAATACAATGTGAACAGTGCACAGTCTGGGCTCACTGGGCTGATTTCACTTGTCCCGAGTAAACAGTGCCGAAAAAATGGGTCAATTTTGAATTCATAGAACTCTGACACCACAACACGCTTTTTGCATTAAATATATTATACGATTTTTTAACAAGGGACATTAATTATAGAATTATAAAGATCTAGAATTGAATTGAAATTAAATGGGTTTTGGACTCGATCAATGTCAGCCGCACCCTTAATCTTTCTATTAGAATCCACAGGGCGGTACATAACATTGTGTACGTCTATCAGAGCTAGAGGGTACCACAGAGATATACAGGGTAGTTCATGGCTATGAACCACCCTGTATATTATGTAACATATAAAAAAAGTTCGAAAACTTTTAGTGCCTATGTTTTTCACCACAAACGAGATAATAAAAAATGTTCATTTTTTATTGGAGATGAACATGAGAATGATGATACGAAGAATTCTATTGACAACACCGCGCGCCCTGTGTTAAGACAGAAGGAGAGATTACGAATCCGAAGTATATTGAGCGTGAAGTTCTTATGATTGCGTGCTGAGTCGGCAGTAACAGCTTGGGATGCGGTATCGTGGGTAAAAGTACAAGGGTAGATGCATGGGTGAAGGAATGATAATAACTTTATTATTTGTTGTGTGTTCATGAGGTGTCTTTTGAGCATACCCGAGGTGCCTGTCTATGAAACACTTCAAGAACAAATTTTTAACACAGACACGTACAGGAGTGACAACAGTGCACATCAAAAAACACATCTCAACTTTAAATTTTAATGGACAGCACGTTATTCCTCAACTTTTTGGGTTAGAAGTCCACGTACAGCTAGTACACAAACTAATTGACATTATAGCGATAAGGAATGATAAAGCGTTAGGGTGCATGGAATAAATTTTCTATACTACATAGTTTTCTGTTGTATATTGGAGGGATTAAGGACCAGAGTGTATTATTGTGTATAGTGTGTGTTATTTATTGAACCAACCAATTAATTGATTAATTAATTAATTAGTGCAAGTTCAGAGAACAAATTAAATACTATTTAGAAATTATCCCACGCCCCGTCGCTCTCATTCACATTTCCGCTCGACTACACTACACTAATTTACTGTAATGCATTTGCCGTTGCGTTGTAGCCATAGCAAGTCTAAAAATTATTGTGGACACACGGACATTGGATTTTACTTAATTTGTTAGTTCGTTATATAGAGTGTTATTTTTATCACACTCTTTTCGCTGATTGCGTGCCTTAATTGTTATGCCGAATCCTGTGTCCCGAATAAGTGTAATTTCCTTATTAGTAGAATTTAATTTTGGATCAGAAATACAGAAAGAACAAGAAGGATTCCCATTATTTATTGTACTTCATGGCATACTGGACAACATTATGTAGATGGGAATGAATGGTTGTCTAATTTATTAGCGTAATTGATTGATCGCGTGGTCCGGAAGAATGAATTAGTTAAAGGTTACACAGTAAAGGTCTTTTGAGCACAGGCAGAAACAATTCATTCACAGGCTTACACCCCTTCTTCCATCCATTTTTCCAGCGGTAATCGCACAGGTGAGTGAAAGTAAGTACAAGTAAAATGGAATTATTAGGGAGTCCGTCACTTGTCACGCAATTCCAATTCACGGACGTGGAAAGCGCCAAAGAGCTGAAGAGCGTCCTAAGTTCAAACAAGAACAAAATGTTTGACGTAAATAGAACACATTAAATTGAGATCACTGCCACGCCTTCCAATTTATCGTACAAGTCAGGCAGGCAGAGTACCAGAAACTAAACTCCAGCAGAGCAAGGCTAAAGTTACAGCTCTTACGCATTACTACAATTTATTTTCTGAATGGAGAGGCGGATTCCCAAAATTAATGTTGGTTCGTTTATCGTTTCGTTCGTGGTTGTAGAAAATCAGTGTACGTAATAAATACAAAGGCACATGGTTCCCTTCCCTTTGTCTTTTGGTGTAGCTTAATGTATTTTACATGTACATATATCCTAAAAGTCAAATTATGTTCGAGTAATTAGTAAACTCAATTCATGCTAAGTTTTAAGTTGAAAAGTGAGCCAAATGGAACTAGGAATTGAACTCGGGACGTCACAGTAATAATCGGACGATCTGTACATTGCACTACAATAATTTTGAACAACAATAGGGTGTTTGTTATAGAGATTCTACGTATGCGTTTTTCTATGTGAATTTTTCATTTTCATGCGTAAGAGTAAGCGTACGTACTCGTAACAACATTCATTTCGAAACAATTTTTCTCTTTTATGCAAAGGAACCACTCGTACCAACCAACACTAGAAGCATTTGTTGTTGTCGACTATTGTATTCCAATTATTTCCCGGGGACGGAGAGCGCGAGCGGAAACGCAGCTGTGATATTCCGAATGTGCTGAATTACTTATAACACTTTTTCTCTTTGATTTTACTTTACAGACCGTAAACCCACAAACCCTGCAATTCCAAATTTGCATGCATGCTCACCATATACGCTTTCCCTTCCATTAAGTGTTCGCCTAAAAAATTTATATTTCCGGGTGTCGTTTCCGAAAAATTTCCGGCGTACACAGACGGTAGCGATAAATCATACGGAACATGGAAAGCGGTGCTCGTGCTTACTTATTTACTTGCATGAGCTTTGGGAATTTATAGCCCTAAAATAGTGCAAATACATGAAATGGAGACATCAGCAAACTACATTGTAAATCTGAGGGATCTGAACCCTCGATTCACTAGGTTGAGTTTTCTGACACTTAACTTACTTCTTCCTTAGATTTTTTGCCAAGACGACCACCACCGCCACCTTCACCAGAACTTTGTACTGAATGCATTATTTTAAAATAAATGTTATTCAATTTTTAACTATAGGGACACATGTTTGAAATAACTTTAATTTTCCGCACAAGTTTTCACGTCTGCCTGTCTCGAGGAACTGAGGATCAAAACTGAAGTAAAGTTTTTGGTGAAAGAATCAGAAAGAGAAAGCAGGCCATGCTTGCCATGCCACGCGAACGTACAGTGTGTAGTGTGTACTATTACTCGGATACCCGCATGGCACAAGTACTTGGTGAATTTCACATTTTTACAGAACGACCCTAAAAAGTCTAGCCTGCATGCCCCGGGATTTCATTTCTAGAAGAGAAAGATTTCCAAGTGAACAAATCTTGTGGAGAACTTTTAGGAAATGAAAACAAATCTGAGTCATTATGGCAAATGTAAATACAACGCAAGGCGGGTTTCCTTTCCTTCCTTCCGGGAAAAAATTATTTGGGCGGAAATTCTTTCAAGTACTCCATGCTCACTGAATTATTGTACAATTATTTACACTAAATACGTGGAGCACGGAGTACTGACTGATAAGGAGTGGCTCAGGGCGGATTAAATTAAACGGAACAGTTTTTGGTCATTTGAGACATTAGTTGATCATTTTTGAAAATTTCTGAAAAAATAAAGAATTTCAATTTTGAGAAAAAATTTCAATTTTGTGAAAATAAAAAATTTCGACTTTGAGAATATTCTATCAATTTGGAGAAAAGATTTCAATTTTGAGAAAATAAATTTCAATTTTGAGAAAAGATTTCTTTTGGGAAAATTTTAAAAAATTCAATTTTGAGAAAAATTTGAATTTTGAGAAAAATTTCAGAAAATTTTAATTTTAAGAAATATTTTGAAAATCTTGACTATTTTCGGAATTCTTGATGCCAATTTGGAATTCTGACACGTGGGTATAAAATTTGTGTATCGTGTTTAGACTTATTCGCAGAATTCTCTGTCTAGTCTAAATATTGAGCATTTTTTCAGCAGGAAAACTTTGAAGACGGAAGCCAGATTACTCAAACACCGCTACACCGCGACAGGTACGGAAATCAAAATCACAACCAACGACGCGTAGCTTGCAAAAATTTCTACGGGTGAAAGTTGAGTGAAGAAAACTCAAGACATGTTATTACTCATTCCAATCTTCATGTGAGTTTAAGAATTCTGCGTCTCTCATTTCTTTATTCAAACTCTCGAGTCTCCAGACTCACGACCCCGTGTGTTTACCTTCCTTCTAGTAATGTAATGTAATGTAATGTCGGGAAAAGGCCTCCGGGTGAAAGTACGTGCATGACAATGTACGGAAATGAAAGTTCTCAGGTTTTTCTTCACTTTCTTCCTGTCACTCAACTTTACGTATCTTACTTGTGTTAGCGTACGTAAACTCACACAATCTTAATTGCTTGGGGGCCTTGAGTAATTTCACCACATTCAAAACTTAATTCCCACTTTTCATTACATATTCCGTGTACGCCGCTGCACTACGTCTCTAAAATTCGACCTTACCAATTTTGAGTCTATTTTTTTAAAAAAAAATAAGGAGAATTATTTACAAGAAATAGAAATGAAAAAAATTATTGAGCCGCACGGATTCCCTGCATGGCCACTGGCCAGCGAGTCGGGCCCAGTTATTTTGACTTTTACATTTACATTGTCAATTATTTAGAAAAATGCCTCGAATGGATTTCCGTGCACTTTATAGGGCCGGATTAATGCTAATGTTAATGCTTTTACGTAGTGCGTACTTGCAAAGTGCTCTGGTCATCTCTGGAGTCTGGAGTGGACTGGACATTGTGTGTGTGTCCATTAGACAGACACTATGAATTATTCAAGAGACGTCAAATTTAAGTAAAATGATGGGCTGTGTTTGTGTTTGTGTTATCAGGAGTACATTACATGGACATGGACATGGACATGGCTGAGGTACGAGCGTACTCTCGGAATCTTATTAATAAAACATTACAGGACACACAGCACAAAAGTGAGTCAACGGTTTGCTTTGCCATGGCCGGCCCAGCCATGGCGTAGTAATTCTATTTTAAAGAAATTGAGTTGGAAGGAAAGGAAGGAAATGTGGGGATTCTCAGAGTGAAAGTGAAAGTACATGGGAAGCATGCTCTGACTTACATTAGATGGACTGGCTCTTCCTAGGCTTTCCTCAAAGTCTCAAAGGACTAAGGACTTAGGACTTTAAGCTGAGTGAAGACGAAACCAATTAGCGAGAGCAAAGTATATGAACGGTAGGAAGACCTAAATTTTCTTGTAGTTACATGTACCAAATGCGCATAATATACAATTTATCTTGTACCAGAATGGCATGTTCCATCTTGTTAAAACGATGAGCTGGCTACTCGTGTAATCAAAAGAATAAATAGAAAAAAAAAGTATTACTACATTTTGAAACAGAAAAAAAGTCGAGTCCCAAATAATAAAAACTCTCGATATAGCGGTCCTAATTTATTATAATTTTTTTTGCATGCATACACTTGTGACATGGTCATTGAATTCTCGTAAAATAGAGTGCGAGCCTCGTGCGATACCGACACAAAGAGAACGAGCCGGTATGGTATCGCTTTCACTTTCTACCACAGAGGTAAAACTCCTCGAGAATTTATTGGTTGACGTGAGCTGATATCTGTCGAATTTACGAGGAACTAAAGGATTCAGTGGAAAGGAGACAGGGGTCGCACTGACTCAATGGTTTCCATTTTCTGACTTAAAGGCTTTGTTCCTTTTTGGAAACTTGTGGAGTTGGAGCTGGAAAATAGCTATAGACAAGCGTGTAGTCCAGGTCTACCTTCCGAATTGCATTTCTTATCATTTTATAGCAATGCTTTAGTTGCCAAGAATGTTTTATTCCGAAATGTCGTTAAAAACTTCCACCTTAATTAAGTAATTAAATTTTCTTTATACTCAGAACACACAAGTTCTCATTTTTAACACCACTGCTTTTTAACCCCAGAAAATTCGAAATTTAAATTGTGTGGATAGCCGACGTATAAAGCCACCTTTCGAACACAAAAAATAGTGACATTTTTACGAGTTTTACGATTTACATACAAGTCTTATTCTTACTAAACATTACACAAAAAAAAGTTCAATTTCAGCATTATTATGCAAATCAGATTCTATACCTACTTTTCTACATCATTCAAATTTTAACTTGCACACGCGAAATCAGATCATCCGTCACCATAGCAACTTCAACCGTCCTGCCTTGCCGTGGGTGTTGAGTTGAGAAAAATATCCAGTGTATATAAGCGGAAGATTGGACAAGACAAGTAAATTTGATTTGAGAGGAAGTAATGGCTTAGCAACTCAAGCTTCCTTTCACTTTCACTTTTGAAAGTGAAAGTTCTCTTTCTCTACCTGTTGTCCCACGCAACGTAGTCCTCTGACAGTCTCACCCAAATGCCCATACATGCATACACTCAAAAGGAAAACGGCAAAGTCAAAAGTGCATGTAAAATCCGCCTTTCAACTTAAACCCACTTTACTTATGTACATTACATTGAAGAGTAAACAGATCCAGAAATAAAGTAACAGGTTACAGTTACAAGGTTTACAGGTTCAACTATGTATGCATGTGCTACTTTAAACTAAACCCAGTACCAGCACAGAAAATTATAGGTGGAACCAGAACCGTGTACTGCGTCTGGGTCTGGGTTCGCTCTCACGGGTCTCAGAGAAAATTCACCTCAGAAAATCTTACTGCAAATATTTTATACAGTTGGCCATACATTGTCATGAAATTTTGACTCAAATATTTATACATTACATAAATAAAAAAATTATTTGTTGGCCGTGAATTTTCAACACAATAATTAAATTAATTGAATTTTATAATTTTAATTAAATAATTGGAATTGGAATGGACCGCGCGAAGTTCAAATTAAATTCGTCGAACGCGCGCGCGGCGCGGACACACAATGGAAAATGCAATATGATATATCAGATATCAGAGAAGACCGACACCGGACACAGGTTGCTGACGGACGCGGACGTCCGTGTGTAATTTGTCGTGTGTGTGTATAAAAACTTTTGATTCTCTCACCCGAATGAACTTGGCTGTTTTTTCATCCTCAGTGCTGTCTTTTCTCCGATGAAACCTCGTGCTCCTTCCCCCGGATAACCCACTCTTCCTCCCCGGACTCATCTCTTTGTCTCTCACAACCTTTTTTCTCTCTAACCGGGAGTACGTACAGTATTTGTATTTGCTCACCAAGTCCACGGGTCACGTAAAAAAAATCCTGAGCTTGGCTTAAAGTGTTAAATGATATATTTTTTTGTATTTAATTAAAATTTCGGGACCCAGGATTTTGTATCTTGTCGCGGACAGACAGGTCACGACTGATTGAGATATTAAAATCACGGTGTGACAGTGGGAGACAAAATTGTGGTCGATTCGCCTGAGAGTAAAGGTAAACTAAATATTCGCGAATACTACCCGGACAGGTTTGACTCTATTCTGTGTGTACTGTACTGTGTTTATTCGCTGAAGAGTCTCGGACGGACGTTCCAGGTCCAGGACAACTCACTCACTCAACTCATCAAGTTAGGGTTTGATTATTCAAACAGGACGAGATTTGTTTGGATAACCCATCCACACAATTTACTTACACATTCACTCACTCACTCACGTCCACATCTCTTCGTCCTTTTCATGGCAACCCAGGTATTCCATTTAATTCTACCACTTCACCATCCGCATCTATCTCCGCCCTTATAACCCTAACCACAAAAGATATACGAACATACATACATACAAAGGGGTGGGTCATAAGTTAAGTGTCACTTTTTCTTCTCTTCTTTGGATTTCTTAAGTACTTTCAAAGATTTCTGAGAATAACACACAGGTTTCTTTAAAAAAAAACATGTAACAAAAAAAATACGAAACTTATGACCCACCCTGTACGTAATGTTGAAGATTGAGAAGGAATGAATGTGAATCCGAATCCTAGGACCATTTCATTGCTCAGCAACACTTTCCCTTGACTACCGCGCGGGTATGGACCAAATATAGTCGAGCCTAGCCTAAGTACACTACCCACTACGTATATCCGGCGTTTCCGGGTAATCTGTCCTTCACTCTCTGCCACAATTTGTACTGTACTGTACTCTGTAATGTTTCCCAAGAGGAAAGTAAATAGAGACAAGAGATTGACGAAAACAAGGAAGGACAGAGAGAAAGAGAGAGAGACCGCGGGGTTCCAGAATTTTCTCCAGAATTCTCTAGTAGGTATTTTTGTGGAGAACCGGAGAAAGGTTGTGAAGAGACTGGATGAGTGGACTGGAATTGGTGAGGAAGAGAAGG
>JAQIXO010001935.1:0-10962 GCA_034700305.1 Protaphorura armata | reverse complement strand
TACGCAAATCTCTCGAATGTAAGTGATGGTTTCTTTTTAAATGCGCAAGTCATGAGTCATAAGTCTTTATTTCACATTAGACGGGGAATGGTTGTATTTCATGTTACTTTTCACGCACGCACATTTCTTTCGACGGTAAGTGATTATCAAGTTTTACTACTCATTTCTTTCGACGGTCAGTGGAGCTTCTGTTGTCAGGTCTTTCGCATGTCCACCGGTTTACCCGGTTTATTATACAGGAAATTGCGAAGGATATGTTTAATGCTGCGCCAGTATTCGCTAAGACTTACGATCAATTTGGAGTGAAACAAGGTCAGGTTGGGGATTGTTGGTTTCTTTCCGTTATGGCGGATGTTGCAACAAAGCCGGAGGTCATTAACACTCTGATTCCTGAAGATAATAAAAATATTGGCTTTGACAGTGGAGTTTTTCACTTTCGGTTATACTCACATACATACATACATACATGACATTACACTCCGTCTCCAATTGTATATGACTATATCGTATGTAATAATTTGTTTTCTATATAAATCAGATTTTGGAATCGTGGGAAATGGGTAGATGTCCCTGTGGATGACAGACTCCCTTGCCGAATGCTTAATGGCAAAATCAAAGGCACAGTCATGTGTGCACCAACAGCTGAGGGTGGATTTTGGGCTCCTTTGTTAGAGAAGGCTTACGCCAAGTAAGTAAGAGTTTTGGGCAAAGTGCTACGAGTCTTTAAATACTATTTTTGAATTGGAATTTTATAGGACATTTGGAAAATACGAGTACATAGATGAAGGGTATTCTGTGGATGCAATGGAAGACTTCACTGGCGGTCTTACTCTGTCCTACAGTATACAAATAGAGTTAGAGGGTGATAAGTTCAAGAACAAAATAGCTGATGGAATAAAATTGAATGCTCTGTTGACTATCGGGACTGGGAGTATTCCATCGGATTGGACTGTTCCGCCGAGTGATACAGTGAGTCATGCCATTCCTATTTCAATTCAAACATATTCCATATTATACGATAAATAATTGTTTTAACTCAAGAATCCTGGAGATGAGTCTGTGAGCAAGGACGGAATGGTAGGCGGGCACGCCTATTCTGTCCTGGACATGCGTGATGTGACAGACCAGAACGGACAGACAACGACACTTGTCAAGTGCAGAAATCCTTGGGGTGATAAAGTGGAATGGAGTGGAGCCTTCAGTGACAAAGACACTAGGTACGCAGTAATTCATAGAACACCGCAATAGCCCATATTTATTGAGATTCCTCTCTAATCCCAATTTTAGTTCCTGGGAAAGGGTGGGTGAGGATCTACGGACTGGGGTCGCGGAGGATGGTCAATTTTGGATTCCAATTGATGATCTTCGGAGATACGGTCAAACTGTGTACGCTTGTTTATGGAAAGGAGCCTATCGTGGAGATAAGACCGTAAGGATTCCTGAAGGACTCTGCTATTTTGCAAATGGGACATTCCCTCAGGCAAGCTCGGGTACATGGGCAAATGCTGGTGAGTTTCAAATAAATAAATTAATACTTAACTTTGTGCCGTGCCGTGCCGACACTTTAATTAAATTACATAAGTACTGAAAATTATATAGGAACATTCGTTGGGAAGCCTGGTTATTACTTCCATCTGAAGGAAATCCTGACCAGACGAAAGGTAAGCCACATTTAGTAGGATGTAATATTCGAAGACGACAAGTAATTAAATCTTGAAATTTAGTAATTAAAATTCTGTCTTTATCAAAAAAAGGTGAAGTGGTCAACGGTGAACGTTACAACAATGATATCGCGGTTTCGTTCTTGTACAAGAGTTACACTAAATCTGGCGGCGGTCCTGAATTCCCTGATTTTGGATTTCATGTGTTCAGTGTAAGTTTCAGAGTAAAATAAATTTTAGCACCACGAATTACTTTTTATTGCTATTTGATGTTTTTAGGTTCCGGGTGAAACAAACCCTTCAACGGATGAGGATTTCTTCTTCAACATCAGGTCCAATATCTGGGAGCATGAGTTTCATAGAGGGGGTCGGAATGTATCCATACAAATGAGTGTTCCTTCAGGGACTGTTCTTATTGTTCCTTGGGTTCAAACTTGGAGCGGTCAAGGGCCACATGATTATCTTCTAAGAATATTTGCGGATACGGAGGCTGTACTTCAAACTCCATAGACTCTTATTAATCACTGAGAATTAGGTTAACGTTGATATCGTGTTAACTAAACTGTTCTTAACTATTAAATTTAGTCAATTGGTTTTTGATTTGAGCTACATATAAGATTTGACTGAATTCGTTGTTATCGCCTACCCTTGACATTGTAAACAAAATTAACAGAAAGTAAACCCTTCAAAAATTCAGTTCAAATGTTGTACAATTAAGAGTCAATTAATTAGTGATTGACACCTCCACTTAAATGCATACATTTCGCTAATACATTTCGCCTGTTCTGCTAATTCTCTTGCGTCATTTCCATTCACGTTGCCTGGTTGTCTAACGTTCTGAGAGAAATGCTAATTACTTTTGTAGTATTCCTGTAATTGTTAGCCGTAGTCAATGGTAATTGATAATAGTTGTACCCTATACTAATTTTGCCATGACCTGACCAAATCAAAGCCAAATTCCTAATTTAATTTTATAAGGATAAACACAATTGAGGATCTTTGAAGAAATTGAAGGGGAATTTAAGGGAGAATTGAAGGAAATGACAGAGAAATACATTGCACCCATGTTTTCAACAAATTCAAATTGTGTCGTTGTCGCTTCAACCAATCAAGTCAAGTCTGTCACGGAGGGTTTGAATAGGTACGTACAAACTACTGATGAATCCAAACTTGTTTTTTGTCAAAGCTGAGTTCTAATCAGGGTTCGCAAAAATCCGGTTCTTTTTAAAAAATCCATAAATATCAAAAATCACGATTGTAATCCGATTTATTTTATTACAATCATGATTTCTGACTCGAGAAAATCCGATTATATTCGTCGTTAATTGTGATTATAATCAAAAAATTGATTATAATCAGGGTTCGCTTATTAGGATATAAAAATAATAGCGCTCCATAAAAAATCATAAAATTGGAGAGAAATATAATGGAAAAATATATTTAGTTTTCTTGGGAATAAATGATCCAATTTTTAATATATTATATTTAAAGTATGGAACAATATGAAACGACTCTCCAACAAAGTCAAGCGGTCTCCCCTGTATGGAGAAGTAGTGGGGCAAGTGGGGTTCGATTCCCCTTAGTGTCTAGGGTATAGAGTGTCACAATAAGCATGACAATTAGTTTTTTGGTCAATGGGCCAAAAATTTTTTTTTGCAGATCTGCACGAATCAAGCAATTTTTTAACACTTTTTTTCTTTGTTACCGACATCGGATTTTTTTTTTATTTTTATGGGCTTGATTATAATCGCCTGATTATAATCTGCAAACCCTGGTTCTAACCCGGGGCAGGTCATCAAAGGTCATTCCCCGTGCCCCCTAATGCAAAGTAAAAATCGAGAATATTAATTCGCGACTGCCCCATCCTCTGGGAATGACCTCTCATGACCTTGTATTTTGTATAGGATAGAATTTCACTTTGACAAAAGAACGATTTCGGATTCATCATGTGGATGACCAGAAAAGGTCCGGTTACCGAACCCTCTGAATACCCGAATAGTTCACCTTGTTAGGAGACTGTAACCCTTAAAATATTTTAAAATTCAATGTGCTCTTTTTCTTTCATTTTCAGTGTGGGTAAAAATATGAAGCGACTAGCTTCCTTGGATGATGCACCCATGTCTAAATGGAGTTTTTAAGAACTATCTTTGTCTGTCTTGTCTTTGTCTTCCAAATTCACTGAAGGGCTCGAAATTGCATCTTATTTGTGAGTCTCAAATTGTTATCAATTGTTGAGATTAATCAATATAAATATTTTGATTAAATATAGAATGGCAATTTATATTGTATGTTGTATTCAGCCTTTCCCAATATTTAATGTTGCATGCCAACAATGAATAAACATGGAATGAAATTGATGAATATTTTTCTTACTAACTTCGTATAGAATGTAGTGTTAATTAAAAGCCAAGGTTTAATACTGTCCGGTTATTTCTAACACTAATACACAATTGTGAATAAATTGGACATTTGGATTTGGATTATTGGAAAGTGATTTTTAATTTCATTATTCGGTACTGGTATGTATGATTTTACAATTTTCCCGTATTGCTAATTTTATAACTATAACACTACGCTCATAACTATACACATATATGTATAGACATAAATATGAATATGATATTTTGACCCAATCAATCCAATTTCAAAGCTTCAAATATAATATTTTATTGCAATTCGCATAATTAACGTTCTGTAAAGCTATGATGATTATATTTTGAGAAATGATTGTGCTCAAAGTTGACCTATTCTACCAAATGAAGAATTATACGACCACTTTACTTTGTAAAAAAAATAATTCAAATTGCCAAACGCACAAAATAATAAATGCTATAATTTCACTACAGTTTCTCTCAAGAAGAAGTACCCGTAAACGAGGTTGATATTTGATATTATAATAATTTAATGATTGACCCGTAAAACTTAATTTAAACTTAAATATTAAGTTAAAATTAGTCTAAATCAAAATACATAGTCATAGTCAAATCATGGCAGAGATTTCCGTTTGTTCTCATCAGATTTCTCATTGGAAATCCTTATCTATGAAACTATGAACTGGAAGAGGGTGGCATAAATGTCAACACAATTGCTGATGCTAAATCGGCTTGTTTAGACAAATTAGTCGGCCAGTTTAATAGAATCCATTTCTCGATGCGTGAATCGTAAACTTCCATTGTTGGGTTTGATTTGGAATCGCCACCAATGGCGTACAACAAATCGTCTTGGACCACGATCGCTGAAAATAATTATTTATAATGAATCATAAGGTAAAAAATATCAAGCAAATAAAAAGAAAACGTATACTAATTTACTTCCATAACTTCTGGAACGATTCATTTTAGTACAATACGTCCACGTCTCCCATTCTGTTGAGTAGACCTCCACCGTATTCAAACTACGACGATTCTTGTGCATTAAAGTTTCAGATCCATACTCCTTAATCTCCCCACCCACCGCATAAATCTGATTATTCATTACAGCAGTCTTAACGTTTGCTCTGGCTTCATTCATTGGTGATATGAATCCCCAGTTAATAAATCTTGTATCATATTTAAGAACTGAATCACAATAAAATTCTTCACCCCCCGGTACAATTTGATCAACGCCTCCAATCTGACAAATACACAGACATGACAAAATTAGTAACAATATGGTAACCTTGTCTTTCTGGCAGGCTAGGAAATCAAGAAATACTAGAGCGACAGCTGAGAAATTGTAGGAGCGAACCCACAACACTAGTCTGTGTAGCCCTTGCTCAGGTTAAAATAAATTAGAAATTAGAATGCACTTACAACATAAATCATATTCTCCAAAACAGCAACGCCATGTTCAGCTCGTGCATGTGGCATATCTCTAATGGCCTCCCATTGAAGTTCAGCACCGGAATTTTCGTTCAACTCAAGTCGCTCTGCGTGACTAATTGCTGCAATCCCTTGATAGCCACCGATCTTAAAAACCATTAAAAAAGTTAATGTTAAAGTGGCGTCTGTAGAAAATTAGTGTTTTATTGGATATAAGACGCTAATTCATAATTCTCACTCACAGCATATAAGTAATTGTTGCAAACACAGGCAGCAAAATGTTTCCTCGAATACACCATTTCTAAACGGGAGAACTCTCTAGCATTTCCTTGTTTAGTCTTGAATATATCAGTCAGATTACTAGACGTCGTGTCAGCGTCATCAGCGGAGTCAAAATTAGTGGTCCCCCCAATATCATATATTTTGCCACGAGGGCCACATGCAAGTGTGGACAGCTTTCTTGCACCAGTCTCAACAACATGACGAGCGTAAGTTATTTTGAGCTAAAATCACAAAAGTTATTTTATTTAAGTTATAAAATGATATTATGAGTTTTTGACTTTGAATAAAAAATAACTCACTTGAGAATTGTAGAGATACAAGATTTTAATTTTCTTTTGGAATCGAGGATACAGCAACAATTCATATTTCAAGCCGTAAGTCGTGACAGAGAGCAAGTCTTGTGTTCGTGGTAATAGGAGTGGCTCTCGCCGATTTAGTACTTCAGGATCAAGGGCACGTTGTTGCTCCTTGTTAGCTTGTTCCTGGAATAATTCAAGTCGCTTAATTTGAGTGTGATATCAAAATGGACCTCAGTAGTAGTAGTAGTAGCAGAAACAAATTGTTCTCAATAACAGTCAGTTCCAGTTTACTATTAAAATCTTTTTTTTTACTTACCCGATTTACAGTTTCATTCTTAGACGGTGGTGGTTGTTCTACTTCTGACCGTCTTACTCTTTTTCCCTCAAAGACAGAAAACAAGTGTGGTACTGGCGGTAGGAGTGGATCTGGATTATTCTGTCCTTCTGGTTCAGGGGCACGTTGTTGTTGGTAGTTAGCTTGATCCTGGAATAATTCAAATCACTTAATGTGAGTGCTATAAAAATGGACCTCACTAGTAATAGTAGTAGAAATTAGTAGCAGAAACAAATTGTTTACAATATCAGTCAGTTCCGGTGTGCTATTAAAAAAAATCTTTTTCACGTACCAGACTTACAGTTTCATTCATAGACGGAGAGTAAGAGAGTAGATAGAGAGTAAGGCGGTCAGGAGTAGAAGGCCAACCGCCTTCTACTCCTGACCGCCTTACTCTCTTTCTCGTAGAGAAACAGAACAAGTCTGGTACTTTTATTAGCGGATTAGCGCCGTCTGCAAAAATTAATTCACAAAAATTAAATTTTAATCTGGATGATCTTCCTTTTTTGAAAATTAATGTAGGAATTAATAGACGTATCGATAATTACCAATTGCAATTGATCCACTCGGTTTTTCAGTAGACGGAACAATATTTACGTCAAGCTCATTTGAATGGTTTGGCAAGGTAGGTATTAAGGTTGAAGTTGATTGAGTTGGTGTTGGTAATGGTACTGGTTGAGTGTTTCGTGTCGAAGAATGGGAAGTTGTGTCAATCCTAGTCTTCTTACTATTGGAAGCTTCAGAACGGTCTGGAATCTTTGGTTTGGCCTTAGAGTTCGAGTTAGTTGTACCTTGAATTACAGAAAGCAACATATTATTAGCCATATGTGATAAATGTACAGTGTTGGTTGCAAGTGTTAGAATAAGTCCACCACCACCAAACCTCATAAACGCCCGATCAAACGCCCGGGCGTTTATTTGTTCAGGCAGGGTCAGAGGTCGCAGACTTTCACCACTTTCTCCATAAGCGTAATGGTGAAAGACTGGGCGTTTATTCGAAACAGGGCGTTTATTTGAACCGGGCGTTTAATCGGTCATTTACGGTACTCATGTATATTGTTACAGTGCAGATTTCACTTGAACCATTTTCCTATTCCAATTTTAGAAATGATGAAAAATGCACTCAAAATGTAATAAGTTCTGATTATTCGTTTGATTTAGTACAACTAATTTATTAATGACTACGACTACACTACAATTTCAAAATGTATTAGGCGTTTCTTTCATTGACGTCAATCTCTGGGACGTCCGGTCCGTCCGTGGAATTTTCTCTTTGCATTAATTAATTAGTATTTAGTATTTAGTCAATTTCAAATAATCCAGATTACCTTACCTTCATCTTCACTCCTGAATTCTAATTAATAAGTTATCAAGAAATAGAACTGTCAAAAGCAACTTGAATTTAATTTTAATTCCCAACCTTAATTAAACCATGATAAACAGATTGTGAAAATTTCTAATTTTAAATTAACTCAAATCCTAAACCACAAACAAAATGCTAAAATATAGCAACAATCAATACCAATAACCAAAATATGTTTTTTTTAGTCACTGATGACTTAAGAAAATTGCCTAAAAATTGGGAGATAACAAGGACTAGAGAACAATGCAATGAGTTGAGAGATGTTGTTGACCTTACCTTGACTGAGCAGTGACCTTTGTTAGGCACGAGACTTGTTTCTAATTCAGCAGTTTTATGAACAGTTACAATAATCCCAAAAATCCCAAATCCAGTTAAACACGCATTTACGCGGGAACGCAGAACTCACTTTTTTGCTCCTTCCTCAACGACTCTTCTATCCAAACGGAGGAGTTAACTCACAAACAAGGGAAGGCCGTGACCTGACCCTTCAACTTTGACACGACATATTTTTTGGGTGCACTGGCATGCCGTGAGTGGAGTCTGAACACAATTTTCATTTTCGTGTTGAAATTAGAACACCCCAAGTCACAAATTTTAAGACTTTTAAATCCATAAACCACATGCTTAACCCATATGGGCTAAGGATAGAGCCAAACAGCTAGCACATCCCACAGCACAGTCGGAACCCTTGTGGGTTAAATATATCTATGGGTTTAAAATTCAAAAATTCGTGTCTTGTGATGTTTCTATTTCATTATTTTACCGGGAGACAGATCGCGAAATTCCCTTTTCAGAATTCTGAGAATCAAAAAGAAAGGATGACAGAGAAAGAACATAGAATAAACCGGGACGCGTGACTGCCCAGCGCGGCACAAAACGAAATGCTTGAATACAATTACGATTCCAGAACGACTGACAACACAAACACATACAAATTAATAAAATCTAACAGTTTACTCAGAGTGAATTACTTTTAATTAAAACTGTATGAATTCTTAACATATTAATTATAACATTGGATTCGAATTGTATTTTAAGTCCAATATATACATTTTGTAAAGAGAGATTACACGTGAACCCATCTGTCAAAGAAAACACACCGGCCTTCGTGGTCAGTTCGAGGTTCAAAGGTCAAAAGACCAAAGACCTTTATTAAGTGAATGGTCCATGGCTAACAGTAACGGAAATTGTTCGGCCAGTGCAGTGGAGTAGTGGAGCCCCTTGAACTGGGGGAATGGCTTATGGGGGATGAACGGCGTTCCCACGCTCATACTTTCACACTTGGGAGAACGTTGGGTAAGACGGTGGGTTATTATATCAAAAACTATTTTTATTTGAATCAATTAGCGTCTGTTGGAGCACGAGAGATTAGGAAAATTGACGACGGAGACTTTGAGATTTATATTAATATGTGTAACTATTTGACGGATTTCAATTCAGGCAAACAACGGAGAGCTGGAAAACACTTCTTTCTACATTGAATTTGAAAATGTAGCAGCAGAAGACGTTGGCTCCATTACTATCCCACTTCTCCAATCTCTTCTAAAGAAACAGATCGAATCTTTCAATTTGGACCGAATGCAAGACATTATACGGACTCAGCATCCAGAGGAAATCAGTTCAATGGAGAATAGACCACACAATGCAATTGCTTACGCCGGCATTGTTGACTTTTTATTCGGAGTGAATGCTGACACTGAGACGGTATGGGCGTACGAGGAAACATAATTCATGTGTACGTTCATTCTTGATTTCCTTCCTACCTACCACTAGGGTTATATACTCTCTATTTGGAATGATTAATTAGATTTTTCTTTGAATTTGTGTTTTTAGTTTGACAAGCGGATCAGCATGGGACGCATGATTCAATGGATCTTGGAATTCAAGTCATCGGACTGGACAAGAATTATTAAGGAAAGGCTTACCTCCAGTGAACCAGCTAATTGAGCTGATTTCTTTCCAACACCACTTGGATTCTCTTCACTGTACAAAAAACAGTCCTTCATATTAACCCAAGCACGGTCATGTTCATGTTGTATTATCTTGTCTTGTCCTATGCATTGCAGTGGAAGAGGTGGAGTCGAGTTCAAAATGAATTCAGTTTGGCGGACATGAGTGGGAACCAATGAAATAGCGATTTGAATCCCGGGTCATGAATCCATCGACAGAAAATAAAGACGCGGCCCGCCAGGGTTGAAATACTGCTCTGACGGAAGTAATGTACACAATGTATTGGGTGTCTCGTATCTCAATAGTGATTGACCATGAGCCCCCTGCAGTACACAGGTGCATGTGGATGAGTTTCAGGTGTGTACAAAAGTACGATCACTGTCATTAAGATTTTACAAAGTCCGGCTTTATGAGTTTTAAGTTTTAGGTAATTTCGATCGACAAAAATTCATTCATATTATTCACATTTCTCGTAAGTAGTAGACGATTAATTCCAAGAATCTTTATATGGTCGTGGAAAAGTCTGCCGAATTAATAGTGTGATTAGTAATGGCATTATGGCATATTAGGAATAGAAAACCTAACCTCATGCATTGCTAATATAAGAAACAGTAGCGGCGGGTGCGGCCGTCCAGACCGGCAATTGCCGTGGGCCGGGCCCCTTTAGGGGCCGGGCCCATCCGAGAGCAGTAAACAATACGTGTTTTAATGTACAAAGCGGAACGCTATCGGGGCAAAATATAGAACAATGTTCAAAAAATCTAGGCCCTTCGGGCCTATTAAGACTTCTCTTACTTAGTACTTCTATTACAAACTTGTTTTTTTACTAGTGCCTCGCGCGAATCCGGATTCGCGAGTCCCGGAAAAGCCTGGGTTGTTCAAAATCGGTTTCGAACCTTAAGTAAAATCATTGTCTGACGTTTCATGAAGTATATATGTATTTATGAAGCGCGTAGTTGAACAGACCGAGTAGTAGTTAACACCAACTGCATTAACTTGTGTATTACCTTCTAAATCATGGTCCCGTAAACAAGCGAACATTCAATAATATTCGACACCGACTCATATGGGATTCGAATCTGTAACATCGTACGCTTAGACCGGAATCGGACTCCGCGAATCCGGATTCGCTTCCACTGAATCCGCGAAAAGCCGGATTCGCGCGAAGCACTATGTTTCACTTTATACCTGCAGCATGAATTCAAGAAAACGCAGAAACGCTTCGGAATACTCCATGATGTCACGAAACCTCAAAAAGTCTCGTCCCTTCGTG
>JAQIXO010001934.1:0-10966 GCA_034700305.1 Protaphorura armata | reverse complement strand
CCAGTATCCCACATCTACAATAAAATAGAGACATGGATTTAAGACACCACCAATTCGTTTGTTGGCTTTTTACTAAAACACGTATAAAATTATACTTTAGAACTACAGGAATTCTATAGGCATGAAAGGCATGGTTTGAACGGATTTCCAATGTGCGAATTAGCATGAAATGTTGAATGCAAAATACAATCCGTGTTTCAAGTGTGTCAATTGATATTTCAGGCGTGAGGAAGGATAATTCAATAATTTCCTTGCCCTGGAGTGTGGACTCAGTGGACTCCACATATTATCATACAGTTTCGTCATGTGTACTTCAATTTCAATTTATAATGCTTGACATCTTTACAATTAGCGAATTAAATTCCACAACGGCTTTAGTTGGCAGCAAAACAAAAATAGGAATTGGATTGACGTACATTCTTTAAATGGCAAAAAAGCATACCTTCAACATCTAATGCGTCGGTCCTTACCTTTGGTAATTGCTTGGTTGGATGGTAGCGATCAGCATCTGTCACAGATTAAATTATAAAATCAATATGCATCTTACAGCATAACTATATGCACATCTTTACAAGCAGGCCAACTTTATGAAGCATAATTAAGCTTAAAAATAATAATGCTCAAACGTTAAGAATCAGTCATTTTATGTGCCCGGAGAGTTTTCATCTGTAAATTAGTGGTACTCCTTTTAAGTATTTACTAGTCAATTTGAGTATTATACTCGCCATTTGAGTATATCTGGTCACCCTGGTGTGCAGAAATTATTTTGACACCCAAGATGAAAATTTTTATAGCCATTTTAGCTTACCTTCGTCA
Source organism: Protaphorura armata (assembly GCA_034700305.1). Classification (NCBI taxonomy): domain Eukaryota; kingdom Metazoa; phylum Arthropoda; class Collembola; order Poduromorpha; family Onychiuridae; genus Protaphorura; species Protaphorura armata. Next base: position 10,150 of record JAQIXO010001934.1, on the reverse strand, counting down.
TTCAGGGCAGAATGAGATGACACAAGATTTTGGGACGAATAGAAGCAAATCCAAACGAACAAAATGTTGTGGAACTTCATTATTTTGGAAAAAATTGAAACCGTGTTAATTCTCAAATATAGTTTTGCCAACTTTCACAAGTATATTCCGAAGAGGCAAAGCAATTAACGTTTTAATTAGTTCAAATTAAAACTATGATAAAAATTAGTACTTTTATTTGCTTTATATTACAGAATTTAGATAAGTTTCTACTAATGCATGTAATCTGCTAATTGATTCGCTTATCTATATCGATTAGAAGCAAAAGTGTCTAGTGTTGTGTGAGTATCCTAAATATAGAATAAATAGTCCACTCCAATTAATTATTTGTGAGACCTAACTCAATAGAATTATATGTATTCCAAAAGATATGAGTATAAAACTATCATTAAAATTATGGAGTGTGTTCGTGTACCCCTTTCTACCGTTTAATTAATTAATTATAGGTATCCAACGAAATAATTAATGCATTAATTCCAATTTGGCAAATTAAGTGTTTGTATTTTCAGCAGATAAAGTTAACATTAAATTTACAGAGGGCACTACAGGATTAGGACACTTGATACAACGTAGAGGCAGAATTATTTATATGATGTTCCTCGGAGTTGGTAGGCGACAATGGAGTACGTGATCAGAATACTGAGAGCCTGGAATAACAAAACACGGACACATTGCATTAGAATTCTAAAAGGTTCAATGTTTCCTTCATTTAAAATTCATAGAGTAACTTACACTGCCGATAAAGCGATAAGTGACTGTGAATAAAGCACATCCTTTCATTCCAATGGGTTCATTCGTAATCTTGATGTACAACATGATCATTCTCTTCTCTAAAGATTTGTTGTCTTTGCCGCATTGTCCCTCAGCTTTCAGCAACCAGTCCTTCATTTTCTCAAGCTGGAATTGCAATTAAACCAAACGCGCACTCGAGTATATGGATTAAATGTGATTGAAAATGACGCCATGCCGTAAGCTACGGACAAGTACTAACGATTTTACCCTTAGGCTCGCATCAGAAGCAATCAGCAGTGGTGTGAGGGTCCAAGCAACATGTAACAGCGTCTGGAGTGCAGACATGTCTCCCGCATGGATAACTTCTACAATACCCGTAGAGTGCATTATAATGATTGAGAGTGTGAATGTCAAAATTGGAAGGCCACAAAACTCATTCAATGTACCAACCAGACTTGTAATGAAATCATAGCGATCCAAAATCTAGGTTTACAATATTTTATGTCAAATTCGGCAATTTTCATCATGAATATATTTTGTCATCATACTGATAAATTATTGGCTTGAGACTCGTTATTCAATTCCGCTTCAAACTCAAGTGATAATCCTCGGAGTGTTAATGCACTCAGAATAACAATGACATCGACAAAAGCCACAATAATGTGACAATATGTACAGGCCGCATGGTGCAATAGAGATGCGATAGTGAGAACTGCAATTGAATTGTGCGAGGACTCAATTGATGCGTTCGGGATGTTGGTAGAATTCCTCAAGAAAATGGCGTACTCAAAATTTCCTCTGATTGTCTGAATGAAAGTTTTTGGCGTAGCGACTTCAGCGTCACCTATGTTGGAATTAACTACAGTGACCCAGTACGCCGGGACTGTGGTGACCATGACGAAAATACAAAGTATCCAGGCAAGTACAGAAGATTTTTTTGAAGAGCTTTGCACATTCTGAAAATATGCGTATATAAATTAATCTTCGAGGTCCTGGTAATAAAAAAATCTTTATTTTTGTAATGAACATCATTTTACCTTGGAAAACAATAACGAATTCATTCTCTGGCCATCCATAAAATATTTTTCGATAATTCCATGTTTAGTCCATAAAACGTACATGAGGATAAATGGATATGTAGAGATTGTTCCAAGCATAGCCAATTTGAACAAAATACTAGGATTTTTATTGACATCTTCCGGTGCTACCGAGGTACGGATCATAAGGATTGTGGTCAAGAATATCAGCACATGAATGCCAAAACAGCGAATCTATTGGTATCATAAGAATTATTACGAACATAAGTACAGTAAATATACTTTAATTATTTTGACATCATTAGAATTTTGTATGTGTGAACCTTGTGAAGCTTTGTTGTCTCAAAAATATAGCATTTTTCGGTAAGTGTAACCCGAAATGGTGAAAATCCAAAGTAGTAGAGGAAGTTGAAATAAACACGAAAATAATGAAAAGATGAAGAATTAAAATTGAAAGAGGACTTTACCAGATTCACCTTCATTTTGTTGAATTGATTGTGAAAGCAACTTTTGGATTAAAACTCAAGTTCTACGCTGACTTTCCGTTGAGCTACTATTACATTGTGTTCTTATACTACATAATGTATTACACTTCAATTATCGAATTTTCCTTAATTGACGACTACTATTTTATTAGTACCCCGCGCTATGTTTTATTCTTCCTCCTGCTTTTAGTTTAATTTAACTATCGAATTAATGGACTCATTCTTGTCCTCGACTATGGAGACTATACACTTTACACTTTACTAAATCGATAAGAAAATTATTACAAAGGTAATCAATTACGTTAATGTTCATTGTGCATGTCCATTGTCTTCACAATGTTTGAAGAAACTCGTTCCATTAGTGCTAATTGGCAGAATGAAAATTATCGTTAACCAAACAGACATAATCGACACACTTATAGAAATTCAGAAAAAATCGACAAAAGAAATTAGGTATCGATATTATTTATCGACGACTAATCTCGACACTAAAGCCAATTAGAAATCTTACCGAATTCACTAATCAAGTGCTTTCTCAAGTTGCACATACTCAACGACAACAATTTTTATTCAATAATGCCAAAAAGTCCACATTTTACACACATTTTATGAATTCATTTATTCGTCGTTCCTTGTAATTGGTAAGCCACAATGGAGTACGTGACCAGTATGCCGAAAAACTGTAAATGGTAAAAGAACATCAGAAACTCCAATGTTTGCTCCATTTAACATTCATACAGTAACTTACACTGCCGATGAAGCGATATGTGACTGTAAATAATGCACATCCTTTCATTCCAATGGGTTCATTCGTAATTTTGATGTACAACATGATCATTCTCTTCTCTAAAGATTTGTTGTCTTTTTCGTAGTGTCCCTCAGCTTTCAGCAACCAGTCCTTCATTTTCTCAAGCTGGATTCATAATTGTCATCAAAAATTATACGAACTAAATATTACCCCAAAAAACAGATGTAATTTATTCAAAATCTCTGTCGTACCCGTAGACTCGCATCAGAAGCAATCAAGAGTGGCATGACGATCCAAATAAAGCAGAAAAGCGTGTTGAGAGAAGACAAGTCGGCCGTATGAATGGCATTAACAATTTCCGTCGAATAAGTTATGATGTGTATGAGAGTGTATACCAAAACTGCAAGTCCAGAAAATTCGTTCATCATATCCACAAGACTCGTAATATGATCATAGCGATCCAAAACCTAAATAAATTTTAAATGAACAAAATGATCATTGTATTAATTTAACAAGCTAAAATACCTTAACAACGTCTTATCAAATTTTGTCACGAATTCTTACCAAAATTTCTGATCTGGATTGATCATCCAATTCAGCATTAACTTCTAGGGCCAATTGTCGGAGCGCGAGGGCACTCAAAATGACAATAAGATCGACATATGCCACAATCACATAACAGTAAGTACAGGCTGCGTGGTAGACCAAAGAACCGATGGTTAAAGCTACGATTGCACTGGGCGAGTACTCAATGGCTTCGTTAGGAACAAAGGAAGAATTCCTGAGAAAAATGACGTACTCAAACATCCCTCTAGTTGTCTCAATGAAAGTTGTGTTATGTATTTCACCAAAAATTATAGTATGCTGTGGCACTGATACGATAACAACGAAAATACAAAGTATTCCAGCAATCATAGATTGTATATTTGAATATTTGCCGACAGGATACTGCGAATAAAAAAAATCGCCTTCAGAAAAATGTATTTGTGTTATAATATTTACTAGGCACAATTTGTACCTTGAAATCCAAGAAAGAGTTCATTTTCTGACAATCCAAAAAATATTTTTGGATAGCACCATGTTTAGCCCAAACAACGTACATGAAGATGAATGGGTAAGTACACGTTGTTGCAATCATAGCCATGGTGAATAGAAGGCTTGGGTTTTGATTGACATCATGTGACTCTGTGTAGGTTCGCATCATAAGTATTGTATTGATAGTCGTCAAGACATGGACACTGATACAGAAAATCTATAGAATCCAAATTAATTCGAACACATCTGATTAGATATCCAAAAATCGATTGGAAAGGACTAATTTTTTGCCCACCTTGTGAAGCTTTGTAGTTTGGAAAACGTAGCCATTATTGGTGAGTGTACAGCGGAATGGTGAAAATCCCAAGTAGTACAGATAATTAAAATAAATCCGAAAATAATGAAAAGAAAACGAACTAAATTTTAAAGGAGGGATTTGAGGATTAACTTTCATTTTGTGAGAATTTATTCCTGTGAATGCCACAATGCCAGCTTTGGATGATAACCCGTTGTAAATACGTATCTTTTTACACTGTTACTTTGAAACTGTCAAACTTTCAGAGAGTTCAAGGCCTATGTCGCAGTCGCCACGCCACGACGCGCCGTGTCGGTGTTTCCATAATTTACTAATGTGTTCTATTTGGTTATGGATTGGATATGATAAACCTCTAAAATGTTAAGTTTCTTTATCAATGTTTGGTTTGGCGTTGTCTCATTCCAATTCACATTGTGACTCACAAACGTATACCGTGACCAGACACCTCACCCTCTACTCAATTATTACAACACTTTTGCAATAAATTATTTATCAGACCAATGTGTTTATTCATATATTCAAGTGAATTCTCATTGTCAGTATGTTGAACTTCGTGTGGAGAGAAAATATTTTTTTTCCCGAAAAAAATTGTTACATGTTTCAGTACATCTATTTTGGAATAGCGAGTTTACAAATATTAGAAACGACGAACGGCGTCTAACATGAATAAAACACCAATCAAATATTTCGTCCACATTTTCTTGGTCTCTCTAGAACGTGTCTCGAGTAAGTAATTAATTACTCCTTACGACCAGTCAAAAATAATGAACCCGTTTGATACGAACATATTGACATATTGACTCTTAAAAATATATTGAACTAAATTCCGGTCAACACATTCTTAGTTATTCCTATTACAAAATTAATAAAATGTTAATAGGGGTGTTTGTGTTTTTTACCCTCATTCTTCTTGTAGTCAATACGGTGAACTGCACTGGTACAACTAAGTTGGAGTATAGAAAATAGTGTAGGGCTAGACATCACGTCGTACAAAAATAGAATATAAAATTCTACATTAAAATGTTTGGAATTTCAGTCAAGGCGATGTATCTATTATTCTAATCCTTGTTGCTGCTCATTCTACAATTCGACTGACGGAAGTATACGGTGAGTAAGATATTCATATAATATTTTTAAAATTAATATGTTTTTCGTACGAATTAATCCATGGTTATCATTTGTTGGGTGTTTTTTTATATTTCGCGCAGGTCTGAAGTGTCATATATGTGCTTACCCACAGAAACTGGGTCAGACTTCTCTGAATAAGGAATGTTTCTCGCCAAAAGAAGAAAGCTTGATTGAATGCCGTGCTCCATTTCTCATCACAGAGCCGGAGAAAACCCATGTTGGGTATTGTTCTACCAAATACGTGGCTAGCAAATCCAAAGGATCGACAATCAAAATCATGAGACGTTGTGCCTATGCGGGAAGAAGAAACTATGGAGGATTACAGTGAGAATAACATTTCATAAAACAAAAGCCATTGACGTATCATAATCACAACATGGTTAATTTATAACTATATTTTTATTTAGTGCGATTGTTTATTTAATGAACTACCATATTTCTATGAGTGTGTCACCCTTCGTTTAATTTTACTTCTCATACATTTGTAGTAATACATTAATACTTTAGTCTTCACAAGTTGAAGGTTAGCATATGCACAACCATATGCAAATACTTAAGAAGCTTCCAAATAATAATACGCAACTCAAATAAATAAGTTGTAAGGGAAATCAATACCAGCAGGACGTAAACAGCGAATACAGCTGTCATGTGACCATTCAAGTCTAGACCAACTAAAATCTCCTCTTCCACAGACATTGTTAAATTCTGTGTAAAACTTCTGCGATGTCCTGCATTGACGTTCCGGATCCAATGTAAAACTATCCCTGATTTAAATACTTTAACAAGCGGCAGTTCTAGGTCTTCCTTGTACCATGTATTGAACACTGAAAGTTTTTCAAGTGAGACAACAAAATTTGATTTAAAAATATTTTCATTTCCAGTGTACAAATTGAGTTTAGGTTTCACTAATTTTATTTTCACTCGCAGCTCTTCAATGTTTTCAACTGAATCCGCATAAACTGTCCGGTTGCATTTCATGAGTTCCTTCACAAAATCTGGATCATTCTGTACAAAATGACATACATCAAAATGTGAGCGATTCAGAACACGTTCGAATACTTTTTTATTCTTCATCCATTTATTAGACAACTTTTTGTGCGTATCGATGTCGATGGAATGAGAAAGTCGATTTATTTCTGCAATGACTCCAGTTTTGAAGGGTGACCCATAAGATTTCTGATCAGGATATTCCACCCAAAAACAAGTAAAATTAGAACTACAACATTCCTTGGCCGCATACATCACCATCCAACTAATGTAACTTAATATATTGTAGTTTTTGTCAACAACATCTTCAAATGTTTTCAATCCATTCCAAGGGATTGGTGCTGTTAATTTTGTTGTCACAACACCTTTGTAGCCATTTGTAATTACAATACTCATCAGAAGAAAAGAAGTTATCAACATTGTGACGCCAAATAATTTTCTGTTATGAATTAATGGCAATGGACGTTCAAGTACCAAAAGAAAAATACAAGAAACAATGAAGTTTGTGCATGACCCAGACCCACACACAAATCTAAGTATTAAACCACTAAGAACTGAAATAAGTACAACACAAATCCAAGTCCAAGTATCGTATGGTGTAAAGAAATTTCTAAATAACACTCGAGTTACATCTACACCGTCACATGTTAAGAAATTGTACGAGGACGTCTTTATAATTAAAGAGTTTAGAGGTAAGCTGAAAGTCTCTGAATTCTGTAATTGCTCTCTAATCCGTATAGTAACAGTATCACTTTCAAACATTCTACACCTTGGATTGATATCCCCGAAATTAGAGATTAACAGACTAGTATTAATATTCCCATTCATAGTTCCAACCGTGGATAACACAAATAAATCTAATTGCTTCAAATTTTTGGTCCATAATTCCTTAGGAGAGAGTGGTGGACCACAATAAGGATTTTTGTCAAAAATGTACAAATACGTGTACCGGCATGATTGTTTCAGACCCATCGAAACCCAAGTTCTAATGAAAGATGGCGTGATGTCTTGCACAGGCACAATTATTTTGTAGGACATGGGTTGATCACAAGGGATAAGTGTGTCAATTCTTGCCGAATTAGAATAAATGGTGTATCCGATTATAATAGGTCTGTATAATATACGATCTCGCTCCAACGAAGACAGATTCACTATTGGCATTTCTTCCAATTGGCAATTCCAAAGGGAGAATATGTAAGTGTCAGGTGTTCCCCGAATATTCCTTTGACGTTTTGAATTTAACACTGACCATCCATAATGATATGAAGATATAATATCTTCATTGTTCTTAGGGAAAACTAATAATAATAAAATGGATGAATATGTGTTCAATTTGTTTGTGTTGTGAATGCGAAATTTAGAGTACGGGGTATCCGTTTCTAACTGATAAACAGAAACAGCTGCGGCCTGACCGACTTTGAATTGTGACGAACTTGAAGAAACTATTGAAATCGGTTTAAATGGCTCAGAAAACTCAACACTATCGAATAGAATCAAATGAACAAGGGACTCATTAAAAGTTTGGATGATTGAGTTCACTTCAATTATTTTCGTATTGATCGTAAGGCCTCTGCTTGATTTTACCACAACAGTCACCAGGAGAAATATGTTGTACAGAATGAATGGTTTAAGATTTCCCATAATTAATATATTTAACGTGTATTCGTATGTCACTGAAGGTTTGATATTACGTAGATGAATAGAATGCTGAAGCCAAAATGCCTACTTTCCTAACTAGTGTTAACTAAACTAAATGCATTGCAACTAGATAAAGTTTATATACCAATATGTATTCCACTGTCACTGATGAAGGACGAGATAAGTCTCACGAGAGTAAAAATGGAGACACGTAACAACATATAATCAACATATACATATCGATTTGGATTTTAGTATCAGTAACACTAAATTGAACGTAGGGTTTTAATTATTTGCTCAAAAACAAGCCAAGTATATATATGCAATGTTAATGCTAGGGATAAGTGCCATTTCCATAGAACTTGGCTGGCCATGCATGGCACAAGAATTCCCTACTGATAGTAAGTGAAATAATTGTTTCGTGTCTGAACTGTTTTCCGAGCGCTTCGTTACCGTCTTACCCCTGAACAATACACAATACGTTGGTTCACATATTTGTTGGCACTTGCTTTCGCGTCAGGCATGTGCTGGTTTAGATAGATATTTGTTTTCACGTGCGTGCAAGCCAGGTGTGTTCTGGTTCAAATAATTGAACGTGCCAAGTCTGCCAAGGGTTGGCTGCATTTTTCAGAGGTAACTTTTCAATGTCAGAATCTCAGTATCCATAGATGGACATACACATTCGGTACACCGGAGTACGACGATAACTTGACGCAACAATGGGAATACATATTGAGGGAGAATAATACTGAAAGTAATTGGAGTGAAACGACGATCAACAGAGCTACGCATAATGTTACTTACTAACTTTCAAGAGTCAAAATTATTTATTAATAAATTGAGTGTAACATTCCTTAAAACAACGGCAATTACTAATATCACAATATGATTAATCCATACTTTCATTTTAAAACAGTTAACCTTTTGCTAGTTAACTTATTTAAAGTCACTGACAATGAGTGGGCTAGAGTGCGGGATTTTCGAGACTAATTTTGTTGAGTAGGTTACAATGTTGTCTCTAAGCTTGGCTGTCACAGAGTGAACTAAATCACGCTTCCTCGCAAAATAGAGACGCCAAAGTCCACAGGTAATGAAGAGGGAAGGTAGGAGCCGACATGTATTGAATGGGTGATTAAACTAAAGGTACTTATAAAATTTTACTCAATACCATTATAAGGTACTATATTTATCTTATAATATCTATGTACGTGTTACATTTCTTTAAATTTTAGTTTCCACAAGTACTGACTAATCTCTTCCATACAAGTTGGAGGTTAGCACACAAAATACCACTCAAATTTTTAAAAGTCTTCCAAATAATATTACGCAACTCAATTAAGCAGATTGTAAGGGAGATCAACATAAGCAGGACATACACAGCAATTACACCTGTCATGTGACCTTTCAAATCTAGACCACCTAATTTGTCCTCCTCGACAGACATTGTTAAATTCTGTGTAACACTTCTGCGGTGTCCTGCACTGACTAGCCGGGTCCAATGTAAAACTATCCCATAGGTAAATACTTTTACAAGCGGCCATTCTATGTCTTCCTTGTCCCATACATTGCTGAACATTGACCATGTTTCGAGTGAGACAATAACGTTTGATTTTAAAATATTTTTAATTCCAGTGTACAATTTGATTTTAGGATTCATTAGTTTTATTTTAGCTCGGAGTTCTTCAACGTTTTCGGCAGAACCCGCGTAAACTGTTTTGTTGCACTTCAAAAGTTCCTTGGCATAATTTGGATCATTGTGTAAAAAATGACATACGTCAAAGTGCGAGAGATTGAGGATTCTCTCGAGTAGTTTTTTGTTACTCTCCAATTTACTGGATACATCTTTAGGAGTGTCTATGGAAAGTCGATTTATTTCTGTGATGATTCCAGTTTTAAAGACTGACCAATAATACTTCTTATCCACTCTCTCCACCCAAAAGCACATGGCTGAATTGCCAAGGCCACAGCATTCTTTTATTGAAATCTTCTGCCTCGATTTAACGTC
>JAQIXO010001933.1:0-10968 GCA_034700305.1 Protaphorura armata | reverse complement strand
AAATGACCACAAATGAAATCCTGCGTGGTCGCTCGCATGGCTGGCATGCATACTCAAAATGTATGTATGTATGTATGCTTTATAAATACACATAGAAAGTATGTATGTTTACATACAAATCATATTAAAACACTATACACTATAATACAAAATACACTGTTATTTTTGAACAATTGGTTTTATATAAAAGCAACTGCTTAAATCTGTGGTTTATTTAATTGTAGTTTAACTTTGAGGAGAGGAAGTTTGAAGTCGCAAGTAGTTATTAAATCTTCGCAATTAATGAATGGCATATAATTTAATTTGTAAGTAAAAGAAAGTAATGACAGTTTGAATAATTAGACTAATTTTTGAACGATGAGTGCCCGTGCACTGTTTCCAAAGGGTCTTATTTTTGCTGCATGTATTAGGCAAATTATAAGTCCTGGCCCGAATTGGTGCGTTGCGTTGTCTATTTTTTTTTTCTTGAAATATGAAACGGCAGTTATTCTGCGGGGTATTCTGAGACGTGCTCTTTGTATAGTGTAGCATTGCGGCATCCCAACCCTAAGTAATGTTAGACCTTTGAGTTTTAAGAACAGCAAACGTGCATACAATACGGGCTTAACAATAAAAATACTGTGAACTGCTTTTTGTCTTGTTCTTAAAAAATGGAACCGGTTTTTTTGTGAGAACATGCATTTTATTCACACGTATCACGCATCGAGCCGTAAACATTTTATGTATGTAGTTCACTCGGCTAAGCTCAGATTTCAGTGTATCAGTAGAGAATTGTTTGGCAGAGCAGTATAGAAGCTGAACAAAATGTGCATGTGTATCGTATTGGAATGCTCTTATTAATTTCAATTGAATAAATTCTCTTTGTCTCGGCTCCTTTATACTTCCTCGGATTAATTAGCATTATACGTAGTAGTGTATTTTCTTGAGAAATTTAATTCGTCGTAGTAGCTATTGTTATAGCGGTACCTTTTATCATTCCCATGTTGGATTTCTGAATGGACCATAATTTCAGTGGTTCAGTGGTAAAATGATTATGAACCACCCTGTACTTTACGGCAATAAATAAATACACGTGCATTTGTTATTGTTCGCGAAAATTCTCTTTTGTAATTATTTTCTAAATTATACGAATGAATTGTGCTTTGCAATTACAATGCTCTTCCAAAAAAAATTAGTACAACAAATAATTTGTAGGGTAGGTCTAGGCAGGCACAATGTACGCAATAATTTTCCACGGATCATTAGAAAATTTTTATTAAGTACTGTCATTGTCATCATCATAATCGCATTAAATGTAAAAGACGTGTCACGCACACGAGCTCTCATTTCATTTCTTACGGCTACGACGGCTTCACATCATTACGTTACATGGAATTAAAACTGACACGCATACATCAAAAGAATCCATGCTAAATTCGATGTACAATTTTCATTAAAATTTGGTCACAGTTTTAATTATAATTAGATTTAGCGATTTACATAGGGGGATACAAAGTAGTGAGCGGTGATGCGCTTATGACGTCAATACAGTACACATTATTTGATACGGCGTAAGGTGTAGTGTCTCCCTAATGTACGTACTATAAAAAATGCAATCTAATTTCAATTATAATCATTAGCTAAATAAATTTTTAACATTTTTAAGATATTTTAATTCCTGACACCCATTCTTCAAGACAAAACTGATATTCTACAAAATTAAAAAAAACAGACTCGGTCCAACTTTAACTATTTTTATAAAAACTATTGCAATTTAATTGACACACGCGTTCACATAATCAATCAGGGTTTATATTCACTCGTTCCTAATGAAGCGAATTCCTAAATTATTTCTTACAAATGACTCAGATTATTGGCTATAAATAAAAATGGCGTTAAAATTTTTAACCCACACTAATATAAACGCAAGGTTTCCTTTCAAGGTTGAATAACTAGTAACGTAATGTTCGAAAATTGAGGCAGAAGACCTTAAAAACTTATTCAGATTTAGATTAAGGATTACGTCTAAAGTTTGCCCAAAATTCTTTGTTAAATTCCTTACATTCCAGACACAATCAGGTGCGAAAGTTTCGCTGTTACTATATTATAATTTGTGGTACCGGTCGATGGCTGCTTACGGTCCCTGCTTACTTTTCACAGTATCATCCTTTGCATAACCGTTCCCTGGATTTTCATTTGGATCCGCGGCACTTCTTCGATACGCACAACCGACGATGATCAATGATGCCAAAATAAACAGAACGTTTATTCCCATCAATACACAATATGCTTGACCAGCTGGATTGCACACATACTCATTATCGTAATCATTTCCGACTTGACCACCAACTCCGACTCCGATTCCTCCACGATTATTGAGATTATTGTAGTAAGGATTCTGATTCTGTTGATTGTTGTACCGAAATCCAGGAGAGTCGTAAATATTTTGTCGAATATTAACTCCACCTCTGTAGCCTTGTCCATATCCAATATTCCCATTGTAAGATGGCAGGATTTTTTGAGAGTAAACTTCAAAATAAATCCCAAGGGCGAAACAAACGATAGCACCAATGAACAGAAGAAATTGAATCACTGCCCATCCGATCGACAAGAGCTTAAGAAATAAATGTAAATTCAATAGAATTTTTTAAGGCGATCCGATCCAATAATAATTTCTGGATTTCCATTGATAGGTTTTTGAACTTACCCTACGAGACGAACACAGAAGAAAACAAAGGAAAAACTGCAATATTCCTAGAACGATTCCACCAGCAGCTATTCCAACAGGTGCGTCCACTTCATACCCCAGAACATTATAGTATTGTTGATTATTAGACTGGTAATTCGTATTCGTCCCCAAACCCGGTAATTGGTACCCAAAAATATTCCCCAAGCTGTCACGGTAATCAAGAGATCGATTTAGAAGGAAGGCCGAGACAATGAGGATGGTCAGCCCTAAAATCTGCACGCAAAATAATTTAAAAAATGAATTAATTATATTTAGGAAATATTTAAATGACTTGAAAAATCGGCCTTACACCAGAGAGGGCACCAACTCCGCGATAAGTCGTAGATTTTGTCACTGATTTGGCCATTACAGTATTTTTGGCAATATAATAATTAAAATATGAAGAATCGTATGTAATTTGTACGTGTACTACTATTCCCTAAGAGTTTGGAATGAACACTGCGCACTAGTTGTAATTTTGTTCGTTATGGGACTGGAGAGAAAATTAAATTACGTTTGTCCGTGTAGCATAATTTTTTTGCACGGGATCACCGTCCACAGGAAATGACTAATGTAATATATTCAGGTGCTGCACTACTTGAACGCAATAATAATGTTTGTCCGGCAGGTTACCCTGTTACCTTGTGAAATGTACAGGGTGGATCAGAAAAAATGAATATTTAAAAAATTCTAGAGGAGTATCTACGTCTGCTCATAGCACACAGTAAAATTAAATTCCGAACAAAATTTTTTATCAAAAAATTCTATGAACCACCCTGTACATGTATGAGTTGTACCCCGACCAGATTCACTACAATTTCAAGTAAGAACGTCTTGTCTTATTAAGCAACGTCCTTCGTGTAAAGTAAAGATACACCTGTGTAATTAAGCTGAGTTAGTTTAATGTGATGGAGTATTGTGTTGTCCAGCAGAAACATTGGACCAGATTACGTGGGGTATCCATTGTGTAATTTTTACATGAGAATTCTCTATAAAACGGTGAGAATTCTGAGAAATATTCACTCAAATGATTTAATATTCAATGTCAATATTAATATCATTGTGAGAACTGATGAGTTGCTTAGTAGGCAGTAGGCACATGGTCCCAAATATATAACATAAAAATGTGGTACTAATTTGTGTGCAATGCTATGAGTGGTTCTCAAATACTATAGCGGCCATAATATGTGTGCAACCCTGTACAATCTTTAGATAGAAGAAAATTCATGAATTTTTAGGTGCTCTGAAAAATGTAAAAAATCTAATAGATTTTAGTTAACTAAGAAGTCCTTGGGAATGAGTGAGGAGTGAATGAGCAAATAATGGGCCGTGTGTCAAATCAAGTTCATTCCAGTAACAATAGACAGGAAACTAACAATGCAGTGCAGGCATACGACTACGACATGAAATAATAATTCTTATAAAAATATTAAGTCTGTCTTTAAGTTTCTCCTTCTGCGTTCTATCAAGTTGTCAACATTTTAGTAAGTGAGATGAGGGCAAGTGCATAGTCTACCTGCTTGGTAATGTTGTACGTCACATGAAAGGAAAATGAATAATGCGTACATGTTAGAGTTAATTGTAGCAATTATAATGAATTTTATAAGGTCTACGGTCATCACGTAATTTAATTCAGGGTTGGCAATATTTTTCTTTTGTTAAAGTTTTGCCCCAGGAGGTAAATTGGTTATTGTCAAAAAATAATTGTGTAACGATTTGATTGAAAGTAAAAAATGTGGAGTAACTGAACTTTATGATGGTCAAGACAGTCAAGAGAAAAGATGTTCCGAAGGCTATGTATGAATTTTATGTTGTATGCCTAGATAACAAACCAATTTTAAGAACGACGCACTAAAAACTATACCATTCTGTTGTTCTCAAAACAAGGAACCGCTAGAGGGAGTCATTTTGAACCAAAATCTCATAGGAAGTAAAAAATTTACAAACATATGCTCTAACCACCGTATTATGTTAGGCTGGGAAATATTCAATATTTTTTTTCTCGCCAAGAACCATTGTACTAAAATATGAACAATTTAGTAGAAGGGTTTGTTCATAATGTACGGGATAAACTAGCGTCCATCCTGGCACGACTGCGTGCAAAAATTCTTAAAATGATTGATTGTACGGTGAGAAATGACAACAGAAATGTAGCTCAACAGAAGTCGCTATCGCTCTAAGTTTTACCATACACATTGTGTTGGAAAAAAATACTCGTGTTTTAATATTTAATTTACTGAAAATATACACGAGCATTTACAACTATTGAAATACGAAGAGTTTACTTTCGTGAAGTGGACACCCATCCATTTTGAAAGAGATCAACTAACATTCAACTCTACACAACTCCAAAGCACATGCTCTTAAAATGATTGTCACACAAATGAGTAGCTCAATCGATCTCTAAGAAAATGTCAATAATTCTAGGCCTTACCAAACTCATGTGATGAACTACTATGACACGTATCAGTATCAGACAAGAATTAGGTGTTAGAAGGATCGAACGTAACAATTGACATCAATCGACAGAAATATAATACAAATACAAGTACGTACGTTAGCTCAACAATTTCATACCAAGTATCGTGAATTTGACCTGAATCTAAAATCTGTCCGTCAAATAAAAAACCACTAAACGGATTCTTTGTATTGTTTCCGTTCTTGCCGTAAGAGTACGTGCATCCGTTTTCCCTCAGTTACACAAACCCACACCCTGACGACACAATGACAAAAGTGAGATATTTCTTCATCATTTTACAATTCCTAATCAACATTTTCAAAACGATGAGTATTCCTGTGACCGCAAAACCTGCCAACATTGAATCATTTGACATGACTAATTATTTGGAACACACTGATAATTGTTCAATTCGTATTATCTCATACAACACAATAGATTTTGCTCCATTCCATCGTCCAATTTTTCTTCTTAATCAGAATTATATTAATGACAGTCGGCCGTGCCAAGGTGACGGGTGCACAATGTCCATCTGGTATCAAGTGGGCGTTATTAGGGCACTAGGTTTCTTACGTGATCCCAGTTGTACTGCAGTTATACTGCTTTTCCCAACCGAACCCTCACATTTTGAAATGGCGAATATATACATCAAATTATATTACAGCCATCCTTTGTTCTACTACACTCATATTTACAAGCAAGTCATTTATACTGGATGTGTGAGTGAAACAGTAAAACACGTACGTGAAGGTTTTAAGCTAGTACCCGTTGGAGATGGAAATATAAATCTAATAAGCAAAGAGATCAACTCACAACCAACTCCACCAATATTTCTCTATTCACATGGAAATAATACGGAATCTCGTAAGGTTCGAGTACTTTCGATATTTAAATGCAGATTTATGTCTAAAGATTATGAGTTCAATGGGACAAGTGCTATTTCAAGATCTACATTGGACTGGATCTACAAAACAAATGTAAAATCATTGTGTTCAAATATACTTTTTGTGAGCGAGGAGTATTATTTTTCCCAGTGGAAATCCGAAGAAATGTCTGAATATGTCCAAGCCTGTCGACCACCAGAGAATCCATTTTCTGATTTAAGTCTCAAGCTTCTAAGACAAGACACGACATTATTCATTGAACTATTGAGAACGTCGTACATCGCAGAGTGGTTTCCAAATTCATCTCTCTCACTCTCAGTTGCACTGTCTAACCTCTCACGTTTAGACGTCAAACCAGGAAAACAATCATGTGCAGGCAAAGATTATACGTTCTATGATTTAGGTATATCGTTGTACAATACACATCAGCTCGAAGCTCTTGGACATGGACATGGATATGGCATTGGTATGGTATCCTTGTTTTATCCCACCAACATTATCGGTTACAACTTTATCACTTGTGGGGATTTCGACAATGAATTTTCATTCAAAAGTTATTTTGTTGCTTTTCAATTGAACCTATGGATTGGACTCATTGTCACTTGGTTGGTGTGTTGTGGTGTTTTACACATGATATTTGTGTTCAAACACAGTAGAGACAGTTTGTGGTTCATTCTTCTCACATTTTTATTGGAACAGAGTCCATCTATTGCAAAACACATTCAACATTTGCTCCTTCACTTCTTGGCATTTGGTCCAATCTTTCTCATGTGTGTTGTGTTGACGAATGCGTATAAAGGAATTGCAATCACTGAACTCACTTCACCAGCACCACTTCGACAACTCAGAACTTTTCAAGATGTTTATGAAGCTAATTACTCAATACTACCTACATCTAACACTCTTTTCGAAAACTTCGATCGAAGTATGTGTAAGGATTCTTCATCACACTTTTCACAGGGATATATCGATGCATCACCATTTATTCGTGAGGGGTTCAATTATTACAGTGAATTGCCAGCGTCAATGCTGAAGAGAATGACCTCAAAAGAATTGGATTTTATTAAATATACTTTTGTGACTGGAGTTCAAGGTATAAATCTTTGTGAATCTAATTTAGAAACTGAACTGTTAAAATGTAAGAATACCGTGTACACTGACGCAGATATTAACTTGGATCGTTTTTGGGTTGACAAATTATTAGGAACTGGGAAGACCACAAATAAACATATCTACAAAGGACAGGATAATATTTTGAGCACTGATACTGGGTTTATAACAACATTTTATTCCTGGGAACGTGGATTGATACATGAATTGACTCAAATTTATTTTCAGTCTGGAGTTCATGGTTTTTTGAGTCGTTTGGCAGATGAAAGTCGAAAGAGAAAGTTTGAGATCGGAATGTACAAAGCTTCTCAGGAAAAGAAACCTCCAAGACAACTTTTGACGAATATCCGTCTAATATTTTTAGTGTACTTGATGTGTGTTGCTGTATGTATAATAAGTTTGGTTATAGAGTATTTTCCTTCTGCCTTGAGAAAATTTATTAATTACTGTAAGGTAGCAATTCCCAAATTACGTCGGTGGATAGTTGAATATTTTGTTAAGGTGAAACGGTTATGCTCCTCATTTTTCAAACACAACACATCTGATAAAGTGGTTCACATGAAATAAGAAATTATATAAATGATAAGGGCTTAAGGCAAATCACATATTCTATGTTTGTGATTATACCATTTCGTCTGGACATAATAAAACGTAATTAATATAGCTTAATTGTATTGTGCTGACGATATAGTGTCAATGTAACATAAACATAAGATCCTCGTCTGGGAAATAATAACATATTTAATGTCACTAATCAATTGTCACTGTCACATTAAGCCATTTTAATATAAAAGTATTAGTGTTGATTAAAAATAAAGCATTCGTTGTGGTCTGGGATATTAAATCGACCCTCCAAGTATATAGTTTTGATTTTTGATTTATTCATTCCCATGCATTTTAATAGACGCCAAGAATTTTGTTCTTCAAAGAGAACTAAAACATGAGAGTGAGACTTTGATTATTAGCATAAGATAGGGATATTTAACAGAAAAAACTTAAAGCATTGTATTGATCTACCACTTAAGCATAGCCAAAAGCCATCACGAAAGTTCAAGTTCATACTAAAATATGAACAATTTAATATGGTGATAGTCTGAGTTAACTATCCACGATATCAAATAATAACCTTCGACTGAATGTACAAGGTCTTACGATGATTGAGTACATACATATATTGTGTAGTACCACACAAATGAGTAACTCAATCGAATTCTGGGAAAGCCAATAAGTCCAGGTCCAAACCATACAACATTTAACTCAATACAATAAGGATAAGACAATTAAAAACTAGTTGTGTTCGGCTGATGAAATGTAACAATTCGTGACTGCACTGAAGGATTTATTTTATGCTTATCGGGAAGAATGTGGGCATCCTACGGCAGAACTGGAAATCATTTGAGTTGAATCAATTTAATTTAAGTTATAATTTATTTAATTGATAATTTATTAGTAATGTTCATTGTGTTTGAAATATAATATTTATTTAGAGATTATCCTTGGCGCATATTCAAAATTGTACATAATCCTGAATCAACACAAATAATTATTATTCGAGTCTTTTCCATCATTGCCGATTTTTTTGAGAAATAATCGAAACAGCATAGCAGTTGCACATCCGGTCCGTATTAAGTTAATTTTTATTTATTAATTTATATTCGACAGTATCTGCTAGATGTAATTGGTACGATAATTATTCCATAAAAGTTTTATCTCGAAGGTTCTAAAATCAATCATTCGATCAACAATAAATCTATTAATCTATACCCATAAAATTACTAACTACACAACACAGAAGTATTTTCAATCTATTGTGGTGCATACAAATTCCGTTTCCATGAGTCAATGTGTCGTAAATCCGTCTGTCCATGCCTAAGTCCGATGTCGCCGCGTCCGTGTATAAAGTTCAACTCCCCTTCCACAAGTAAGTTGGAATACTGGTTTCCACACCTGTGTATTAAAATATAATATTTTTTAAATTCTGAAAATTGACCTTGAGAGATTCAATCCCTTCATGACATTGTACTTTTAATTGTTCATAACACACAGACGAACTTACTTGAGCGCCCACGACGATACATTTTTCGAGGTGGTTGACCACGTTGAAAGGGTGCACCTTGTACACCAGAAGGGATTGGGCGAGAGGGCTGGAGTCAAGAGCCGAACCGGACGTTCCCTGGAGTATGGACAACAATAGTAATCTGGTTCTGGAATCATTTTCTCACTTTCAGATCGATCATCCCTCCATGGCAATTCTGGTGTCTCAGGTTCATCTGTCTCCCAACCATACCAGCGAGCAACCATTTTCTCAAGTTCTTTTATCACGTCTTTTTTGGTCGCACTTCTCGTTAGTTGTTTACGGTCCCATCGCTTTTCATATTTGTACATGTCACGGTCTTCTGGTTTGGGTTCTTCTGAAATTCATGTGAAATATAAAATTAAGTTAATTTCTGAAATGATATCAACGAAGTGACCCTTCTCTCGAGAACTTAATCTAAAAGTCATGTACAATCCAGCCGGACAAAACGGGTCGAACAGGAATTGAACCCGGGACCCCATGCGTTTAGTTCAATGTTCCCTACAAAAAAAAATAATTGGTCGAGTTTCTAGGTTTAAGTTTTTTAGGGGGCTAACGACTAACTTGCAATTTAAAAATATGATGAAAGGAAATTCTTTGATTACCTGCGATATTGATAGAAGCTTGGCCTGCGGACGTAACCACTGGAGCGCAAGCATCACGAAAACTCGTATTTGTAAAGGAAAGATCACTTAATTTGTGATTTAAACTAGACTTGTAATGTAAAATCGGTATTCACGCCCACCTTATTAAAAATTAAAACAAATACGATGAGTTTAAAATATATTGTCATCCAAAGGAGAAGGCAACGAAGATGACGCTACAATCTTCCAACTCGAAGTCCTGGATGACACTGTACTGGGATGTGGTGATGGAAATGCAACCTAAGGAAGAGAAGAAAGAAAGAAAATGCCCTGAAAATTTCTTTTGACCTTTTTAAAGTTATTGTTGTATTTAAATATGAGCCTGCCTGCCTTATTGTTCTGCCGGCCATCGTCCTCGGCCTTGCCCTGGTTTTATTCTTATTTTCTTACAAGGAAACTCCTTCACATGCAAAACTCGCAAAATTTGGAGATCATCAAAGGTCAAGGATTGGTGGCTGGGATAAATAGGTATCAGGTAGTTTTATTCAATGAGTGTGTTTTGGGTTCTCATTTCACATGGAAAATGGTTCCCTTGTAACTTAACTTTTGGCACGCACAGGTTTTCTGATTGCTGTTCATTCAATTGGATTAGTGCATTGGAGCATGGTACGCGTACGGGGAGCGCAAGTAATCAACTAATTAGCCTTATCGTGATTGACTTGACATAGTCCATACGATAGCTACCGATACCGATAGACGCTATGTAATTAATGGAAAGAAATCATGAGGAGACAGCACAATTAGACCGTCAACGTTCTTATAAGAATAAAAATACGAATTAAAATTGCAATGGCAATGTATGCTCATGAAATGCATAAATGTCATGTATAGTAAATACAAACATACTCCACTGCTGGAATCATACTGACAAATATTGTCCAAAATTTATCTAGTTTAAATTTTATTTGCTATATAGGATCCTGTAATAAGAGTAATTTTCCTATAACTATCCCCAGACCAATTTCATGAGATTAAATTAAGTTTCCGAATGAAACACGTTTTTCAAACTTCTTTTGGATCATTTTTCTTCACGAAACCAATGTTTCTAATAAATAATTCCTTAAATAATTTAATTAACTTGAGATTATGGA